>JASAND010021161.1:0-16648 GCA_030248195.1 Trissonchulus latispiculum | reverse complement strand
TTGTACTTCGTTCAGTTACGTATTGCTCTATAGACACTGTATTGAGAGGCTATGTACAGTCCTATCATAGGGGTCGCGGCAGCGACCCCTATAATATGTGTCAAAAGTCCCTGGAGACACCGTAAAATAAGCTGCGCAGAGGCTGCGCAAAATCCTGCGCAGATCCTGCGTAGATTTCATGCGCAAATTGTAGAGCACATCGAGTTTAGTATGTCTGTGAAGTTTCAGCCCCGTATCACTTACCGTTAAAAAGTTACGCCCCGGACCGGTTATGGCGGCGATGTTTTTTTTCCGGTTTCTCCTATTTAATGGTCGTATTGTCCTGACTTTCCGCCTCTTTTACGTAATCTGCAGCGGAGGCCGGACCTAAAGGGGTATAGGGTCTGGTAGTACCCCATGCGCCATTTAAGAATCACTACTTTTTTTGCGCCGCAGGTGCGCCACAGCGCCGCAGCGCAGCAAAGTCGGCTCAGAGCGAAAAGTGACCATTTTTTGTGGTCGCTGCGCAGCTCGAACGTTAAGAGCTGGAGCCGATTTCTTTTTATATTCAGAAACTACATATATTGAACTAACTAAATAGCTAAGTCTCGTTTCTCTATCACTTCCCATGCGACCGCAGTGGCCAGTCAAAAATGGTGAAAATTCGAAAAATGAAAAATCGAAATTTCTCGCTGTGTATTCAACTTAGAAAGCTCAATTCTTTCATACAAGGTTTTCTGGCACGGCGAATTGATTCCCGTAAGCAGTTTTGCCGTTGGACCCACCCATTTTGCTGGGCTGGTTCCACCTTTGCTGTCTGGAGGGTCAAGTCGGTACCGACTTCCAAGAACACATATGGGACTGTGCATAGCCTCTCAAAACTTTGTCCATAGGGGTTTTCTGGTGCGCCCAGCTCATTTCCGGTGTCCGCTTTGCCGTCCGACCCACCCATTTTGCTGGGCTGGTTCCACTTTGCTACCGGGTGGGTCAAGTCGGTAACGTCTTACAATTACAACATATAGGTCTGTGCATGGCCTCTCAAAACTTTGTCCATAGAGGGTTTTCTGGTGCGCCCAGCTCATTCCCGGAGTCCGTTTTGCCGTCCGATCCACCCATTTTGCTGGACTGCCTCCACTTTGCCGTTTGAAGGGTAAATCGGGTAGGGGGTCAAGTGGTCAAAAATAAAATTTTTCAAAAGTGGTCAAATTTGGTATCAGATGAGAGCCCTAAATGAGCTGAGCAACTTTTGTCATAGAACTACGTACTCAAAGTGGCTGTAGAGTGCTGTGGTGGGGTGGGGTGGGGACTTAGGCGATTTTGGGTCAAAAATAAAATTTTTCAAAAATTGTTCAAATTTGATATCAGATGAGAGCCCTAAATTGAGCTGAGCAACTTTTGTCATAGAACTGCATACCCAAAGTGGCTGTAGAGTGCTGTGGTGGGGTGGGGACTTAGGCGATTTTGGGTCAAAATAAAATTTTTCAAAAGTGGTCAAATTTGAGTATCAGATGAGAGCCCTAAGTGAGCTGAGCAACTTTCGTCATAGAAGTGCCTGCTCAAAGTGACTGTAGAGGGCTGTGGTGGGGACTTAGGCGATTTTTGGGTCAAAACTGAAATTTTTCAAAAGCGGTCTAATTTGGTGTCAAATGAAAGCACAGAAGCGAACTAAATAACTTTCGCAATAGAACCGCCCACCCAAACTTTATATGTCTTTACTATGACTTGACTATTACTGTCTCAACCGGAATTGATAGACACAGGCCCAACACACATATTATCCTTTTTGTGCGGAGCATTTTGTTACTTGTATGATGTTCCCGGAAGTCGGTACCGACCGGACACCGGCGTATCCAGGATTTTTGAAAAGGGGTGGGTCCACAAATTTTTTATCCTCCTCCCCCAAGGATCGCAACTGAACTGTTTTATCGATTTCAGTGATTCAACAATAGACTGTACAAGCGAAGCATTACTCACTTTTTTGTGTGCTTGTAATTACCTACACACGGACGCGTGTCTATACATATATACGCACTTACAAATATGAGCGTCTATTATGTATGTAACATTACTGAGTATTAACGATAAACAGAATTACCACCGGGGGTCTGGGAGGCGCAGCCCCAAGGATTGAAGAAAGTTTTTGCTTTTTAGATGAAATCGTTCTTCAAATCTTTAATTTCTTTCATTTTGCAGAAACAAGAAAATTTTTAAAAATTAACACTTTTAGAGGGCAAAATAGAAAAGTTTTACTAAAATCGAAAGACATTTTAGACTTTCTATTGGAACAGGTTATTCCAAATTCAGAAATAGTGAGTCATAAAAACGTTTCTACCTACATTTAAAGCAGGAGATTCAGCCTAGGTTTTTTGGTCAAAAATAGCGTCGTTTGCAGAAAAGAACAATAGTTTTGACGACGCCAAAATATAAACGACGAAGGAATGACCAAGCCAAGATGTGGAAGGAGCACCAAATTTAAAAAAGTATGCAAAGTTTCTATTATGTTTTAACAGTGATTTTTTAAATAAGTTCTCAGATTTTGGGGGCTGCCGCCCCAAAACCCCCGCTCTATATTGTTTTTGTAATTTATGTTAAGCTTCGACAAAGTTTGATTAGTCAATCAGTATTAAGGTAGGTAGGTTACGAGACTTCATGCTACATCCTTCAATTTTCATTTTTGATGCACGTTTTTCTCATACCATTTTCGCTGAAAATTTTTTGAAAACTTTTCTTCGGGTATTCTCGGCTGGAGCGAAACTACCGATCAGAGCATGCCAGTATTTAATAACTTTTATCGCGTAAAACTACTAGGGATGATCTGGATGGCAGTCCCGTGATCGCGATTTGAAGGTAAGAACAGTAGACAGGAAAAACAGAAAAAGGCATATATATCCACAAAATTTCGCGAGCATGCGCATGCATACGTACGTTTATATATTTCCAACGTTTTCACCAGATTTTCGGATAGAAAAAGTCTAAAATGTCTTTCGATTTTAGTAAAACTTTCTTATTTCGCCCCATAAAAGTGTGAATTTTTAAAAATTTTCTTGTTTCAAAAAAAAAAAAGAAACTCAAAAAATGAAGAACGATTTCGTGGCAAAAGCAAAAACTTTCTTCAACTTTTTGAGAGACTGCGCCCCCAGTGGGGTGCGTTGTGTATTGTTCCCCGTCTTTTTTTTTTTTTTTCACACAGCTATTGGGGTTTCATATTCCTACGTTCTAATACTCCGTGAGTTAGAATTCAACTTGCGGGACAGTCTCAATTATGAAGCAATACGCCAACACACAGGAAGGAAATTCCGTGAAAACTCGTACAGTCCTCAAACTGAAATGAACGTGGACCAAAACTAGTGCAGTGTTATGATTCTTGGGGGAGGAGAACAAAAAATTTGTGAGACCCACCCCTTTTCAAAATCCTGAATACACCAGTGGGAGTGTCGATACTCACTTAAATGAACATCATACCAGTGAAAAGTAGGCTCACACAAGAGTTAGATACGCCCCATGCAGACATTAAGTGGAAAAAACAATTCCGGTTGGGCTATTAATGAGAATCAAGTCATAGTAGGTCCCCCATATAAAGTTTGGGTGGGCGGTTCGATTGCGAAAAGTGTCCAGTTCGCTTCGTGCAATCATTTGACACCAAATTAGACCGCTTTTTGAAAAATTTCAGTTTTGACCCAAAATATCCAACGTCCCCCCGGGTCACCACAACCCTCTACAGTCACTTAGAGTAGGCAGGGGTATGACGAAAGTTGCTCAGCTAGAAAAAAACTCTCATCTGATACCAAGTCTGACCACTTTAGAAGATTTTACCGCCCGACCCAAAAAAGCACTAGTCGCTATCCCACCCCTGCAAAGTACTCTACAGCCACTTTGAACATGCAGTTCTATGACAAAAGTTGCTCAGCTCCACTTGAGGAAACTTCTCATCTGATACCAAATTTGACCACTTTTGAAAAATTTTAATTTTTGACCCAAAATAAAGAAAAAAAAAACTGAAACTGACCACAACACTCTACAACCACATTGCCCGTGGATTTCTATGACAAAAGTTGCTCAGCTCACCAAGAACTTTCGTTCCCCACCCTAAAAAAAAAAAACTGAAAAATTTTATTTTTTACCGCTCGACCCCCTACCCAATTTTTATTTCAAGCGGCAAAAAGGGGCCGGTCCAGCTGCTGAAATAAGTGAATCGGAAGCGAAACGAACTCCAGGAACCTTCTTTTCCCTCTCCAAAACCTCTATGGACAAAGTTTTGAGAAGCCATGCAAAGTCCTATAGGGTGTTCTTGTAAGTCGGTACCGACTTGACCCACCCGACAACAAAGTGGAACCAGCCCAGCAAAATGGGTTAGTCGGACGGCAAAGCAGATTTTTCAATAGAAATCCCCCCTGCACAATTTTGCCAGAAAACCCCTATGAAATTTTTTTTGAGAGATTATGCACAGTCCCATATGGTGTTCTTGGAAGTCGACACCCGACTTGACCCTCCGAACGGTAAAGTGGAACCAGCCCAGCAAGTATGATTGGGTCCAACGGCAAATTTCTTTGCGGGAATCAATTCGCCGTGCCACAACACCAAAGTACGAACGAATTGAGCTTTTTCTACAAGTTGAATTCACAGCGAAGAATTTCGATTTTTCATTCACCCAAAAAAAACCCTTTTTGACCGGCGACTGTGATTGCATGGAAATTGACTGTGAAACGAGACCCAGCTGCGGAATTAGTTCAATATCTGTAGTTTCTGAATATAAAATGAGGATTTGAAGCAGCTCTTAACGACCGAGATACGCATTTCGAAACCTTTAAAGGTCGCCATTGGGTCTGAGCCGACTTTTCCCCCCCCCCCCCCCCCTTTTTTTAAAAAAACCCGTAAAAAAAATGGCGGTCCCCCCCCCACGCATGAGGTACTTTCAGACCCTCTATACCCCCAACCGTCCGGCCTCCGCTACGAGATTTTCTGAAAAAATTTTTTTTTCCCTCCAATACGACCATTAAATAGGAGAAACCAGAAAAAAAAAACATCGCCGCCAGCACAAAAAAGGAGCGTAACTTTTTAACGGTAAGTATTGCGGGGCTGCAACTTCACAGACACAAAAAACTCGATGTGCTCCCCACCTTGCGCCCTTTTCCTGCGCAGCCTCTGCGCAGGACGCTGCGGAGACCTCCCCCCCCCCTTTACAGTCCCGGGACTTTGACACTTGCCGCGACTATGATAGGACTGCAACGCCGGTGAGCATTCTGCTAGGTTTTCTGGTGCGCCCAGCTCATTTCCGGTGACCGTTTTGCCGTCCGACCCACCCATTTTGCTGGACTGGCTCCACTTTTGCCGTTTGAAGGGTAAATCGAACAGGGGGTCAAGTGGTCAAAAATAAAATTTTTCAAAAGTGGTCAAATTTGGTACCAAATGAAATCCCGCATCGAACTGAGCAACTTTTGTCATAGAAGTGAGTACCTAAAGTGGCTGTAGAGGGCTGTGGTGGGGTGGGGTGGGGACTTAGGCGATTTTGGGTCAAAAATTAAAATTAACAAAAGTTGTCAAAATTGGTACCAAATGAAAGCCCTCTGTGAGCTGAACAACTTTTGTCAGAGAATTGCGTGCTCAAAGTGGCTGTAGGGTGCTGTGGTAGGGTGGGGGTGGGGACTTAGGTGACTTTGGGTCAAAAATAAAATTTTCAAAAGTGGTCAAATTTGGTACCAAATGAAAGCCCGCATCGAACTGAGCAACTTTTGTCATAGAAGTGCGTACCTAAAGTGGCTGTAGAGGGCTGTGGTGGGGTGGGGTGGGGACTTAGGCGATTTTGGGTCAAAAATAAAATTTTTCAAAAGTGGTCAAATTTGGTACCAAATGAAAGCCCGCATCGAACTGAGCAACTTTTGTCATAGAAGTGCGTACCTAAAGTGGCTGTAGAGGGCTGTGGTGGGGTGGGGTGGGGACTTAGGGGATTTTGGGTCAAAAATTAAAATTTTCAAAAGTGGTCAAATTTGGTACCAAATGAAAGCCCGCATCGAACTGAGCAACTTTTGTCATAGAAGTACGTACCTAAAGTGACTGTAGAGGGCTGTGGTGGGGTGGGGTGGGGACTTACGTGATTTTGGGTCAAAAATAAAATTTTTCAAAAGCAGTCAAATTTGGTACCAAATGAAAGCCCGCATCGAACTGAGCAACTTTTGTCATAGAAGTGCGTGACCTAAAGAGAAGCTGTATAGGGCTGTGGTGGGGTGGGGTGGGGACTTAGGTGACTTTGGGTCAAAAATAAAATTTTCCAAAAGTGGTCAAATTTGGTACCAAATGAAAGCCCGCATCGAACTGAGCAACTTTTGTCATAGAAGTGCGTACCTAAAGTGGCTGTAGAGGGCTGTGGTGGGGTGGGGTGGGGACTTAGGCGATTTTGGGTCAAAAATTAAAATTTTCAAAAGTGGTCAAATTTCGAGTCAAATGAAGGCCCGCATCGAACTGAACAACTTTCGCCATAGAACCACCCACCCAAACTTGCTGTGTTGGATTTATATACTTGCTTTCTCAACCGGAATTTAAACGACAGACATAGGCCCAACACACATATTATCCCCTTTTGTGCGGAGCATTTTTGTTACTTGTATATATATATATATATATATATATGTAGATATATAATGTTCACGTGCTTACGTAATCAATTTTATTTCAGCTGCGAGGTGACAAATTCCAGTTTGAGTTTACCACTTTATGTCTCGTAGGAATCAGCAGGGAGGACAGCAGCACCAGCATCAAACTCCAGATCAAGTGAACGGTCCTTTCGGATTTGTTCCTCCACAGGCTACTTCAAAGTCGTCTCGATTTTCCAGTCCTGATCCAAGCATAATCATGCCTCCTGCACCCAGCGGCAGCGGAAATGAGGGGGATCCGATCTTTCGGCTTCCCCCCTTCTGGTACATGCATGTCCTGGACTTTAATACCAATGTGACACGGGTTGAAGTTGGTCCCAAGACCTTCATTCGTCAAGACAATGAACGGTACGTATATGTGTAAAATTATGCATTCTACATGGAGTTGCTTTCTTTGAATTTGCATACCTAAACGCATGCTGGTACTATTTTATGATATTTTCGGGGGAGGAGTCCGATGTGGTGTGCTCTGGGTTTATTTTAGGCGAAAAAGTGTGGGGGGCCCTCCCACTGGTGGGAGGGGGAGGGACAAATGGTCTAAAAATCTGCGAAAACTGATATTTATAAAAATGTGTGCAATTTGCTGCCTTCGTTTTTTGTGCAAAAACCGAGACATTTTCACTTTTTGTTTTTTTTCTGTTTTCAGGGTTGTTCTACCTCCTCAGCGTATGATCACAATTCCTCCGCGTCACTACTGTGTCGTGGAGAATCCGGCCGTTCGCGATGCCAACGGCGAGATCGTTCTGGATGCAGCTGGGCAGGTGAAACTGCATCATGCTGATCTGGACATTCGTATGCCACAGGAGCCCTTTCCGCTGTATCCCGGTGAAACACTGAAACTGGTATATATACGTATATACGTGTATATTTAATACCACAGTCTGACGTGTTGTGTATTGTACTTGCGGGAATAAGAGTGCTAGACGGTGTGTACAGCTGACGGGAGGGGGGAAGGTGTAGAAGAGTAAAACTTTAAAGTTAGTGCAGTTAAGCAATTTTTAGTTAGTAAGGAAGGGAAGTATTTTATTTTTAATTGGTAAAGGAAGGAAGGGAGGCGGATTGACGATTTGTGACCGCCAGTGGATTCTGGCTATGCCGGAAAGTGAAATGATTTCACTGGAATCAAAACTTGATCAAAATTCTGATTTTATATGGTCATTATCACTTGGCACTTCCGTGCTGGTTTACTTTTACAGAGTAGGGGGCGACCTCCTAATGGTACATAAGTCCTGATGCTCAGGATTGATGACTATGGGCAGGTTAAGTTACACAAATATAGTTGTTATAACAGCGCCCATTGGCTCTCTCCTGTTCGGACTAAGGCTACGGCCTTAGTGACTGCAGGCAGGCGTTTTTCATTATTTCTTTATGACAAATATAGTTGTCTACATAGACAGCACTTCAGTCTTTTTTCTTCAGTATCCTGCTGTATTACGCAAGTGATCTCACACCCGTTCGTGAAATTTCCGAAAACTCTTCCAATCCGTTCGTGAAGTCCCCCCATAAAAAGCCCACATAACCCTAGAAATTGCCAAATTTAATCATTTTTACCTTACCCCAAATGGCTTGGCTGGATTTGTTACAAAATTTTTGCCCCGTAAATTTTGGCATAAAAATATGCCATTTGTGGGAGAGGCGCACGTGAAGTTCCGGCAAGCATGAAATTGGTAAGTATAATAATGGTTGTTTGTATGCATTTGGGTTTGATGGATTTTGTCTTTTTAGGGTTGCTGTTATCTTTTTATTATTTGCATGTATGCACTGACTGATACATGATTTCATCATTCATTTTTTGTCTGCCTCTTCTGCTTCAGCAAGTGACTCCATTGTTGGTTGTGGCGGCCAATTCAGCGATTCGTCTGAAGGCTATCCTGGATTTCGAAGAGGAAAATGGTGAAAAGCGTTTGGCCGGTGATGAATGGCTGTTTGAAGGACCCGGTATGACAGAGTTTTGAGAAGTTACTGTTAGAATTAGTTGGGGAGGAGAGGGGGTGACATTGTCTGGGGGTTTCTTGTGTCTGAGTTGGTTCTATTTTTAGCACAGAAATGAACAGGGCTTGCATAGACGACATCAAAATAACATGTTGAGCTCACACCGTTAATTTGCCCCCTCCACCAAGCTTTTTGCAATGACAAGTGGTGGCTTTAGCTTTCGAATTTCTACAAATGCCGATAGTTAGCGTTTTAAGATTTGTATCGTCTCTTTTGGAAGAGCTGTTATTCCAAATTGTTGTCTTACTCACGTAACCAACGTTGTTACATGGTCTACCTGAGATGTTCATCGTTTTACGGCATTTCTTTCTGATTTTATTTGATTTTTACAGGAACCTACATTCCACGTAAGGAGGTTAGCACACAAAAATATTGGAAAGGAGCAGAGTACTCTGGAGGCATCCTCTGTTCGTAGAACATGCTCCACAAACTCACAACAGAGAGTATGAAGCTTGTCTTTGTCCATATATAATTAGACTGTGCCGTGTGCTGGCCAAGTGGTTAAGGCGCTCCACCTTGGATAAGGTGGTCCGAGGTACGAATTCCCGCTGCCAAAAGGCTTTCACAAATCCCCTTGAAGCACATATCGGTTAGCCGCGGGCTCATGTATTATGTACATAGGTCAATACTGAACTAACCTTAACCAATTTTTTCTTTCCAAACTGGTTCTTTCCATCGGGACCTATGGGGTTCAAGATGACACAATACTGACGATTTGTGAGAGTGGTAATATCGACAATGCCAACTATCTAAACAAAAAAGAAGCAAAAATATTAAAAAACTTAAATTTTATAGTTATTTTCAAGCTGACCTTCCAAGTTATTTTTCAAGTAACAAAACAGAAGTTCTTTTAATGCAGTTTGAAAGTTCATGAAGATTCCCTGCACTACCTGATTAAAGCTGAAATTTTCTCATTTTCCAAATAAAATTACCTTTACTCCTAAAACACATGAGCAGCCCTGGAAAAAGATTCCATGGAATCCATACCCTACCTATCAGGGCAATCGGTTCTCGAAACTTTTCGGGCACAAAAATAAAATTTTAGTTAATTTAAATTCGAATATTGCAACTTTATAGATCGGACCTCTCTCTTTCCAAAGTCCTGATGTTAATCTCTTAACACACGTACCTCCTCATAAACTTCAGGAATATAGGTCTCAGAATCGGACATCTTCACAATCCATTCTTCCCCGTTCTTTCGAACCACTCCAAACTGATCCTTGAAGGTACGTGTGGCACGCACGTGGAGGGCTTTCTAAAGCACAAACACACATTCCGATGTACACACATCAAAAATAAATCCAATAAGGAATCATTATCAAATTTGGTAGTCATCAAATCATTGGATCTACGTATAAAATCCTGGATCAAAAGCCGTAGGTATATACGTATTATTAGCAGATAGACGTACGCGGCTATAAATAAAAATCTATTGTTAACATTAGGGATGCACCGGGGCCTGGCCCCGGCTACCGGCCCCGGTACCGACCGGGGCCAAAAATTAGCCAAATTTTGTAAATTTTTGACCAAAATTTTGAATACTCGAAAGTCAAAAAGTGTTACAAATCGTTTGTTTTCCCGCCGATATGAATGAAAACAATGATAGTAACTTTTGTATATCAAAAATTATTGCAAAATTTAAATTTTCAAGTAAATTTTTGAAAATTTTCGATTTGGACCCCCCCCCCCAATTTCCAGGCCCCGGTGCATCTCTAGTTAACATGTCGTGTATGTTAATGAAATGTGCGTCACTCGCTCTTTCAGCAGTGTACTTTTTGCACTTCGCATCCTCGCAACTTTTCTGGGATTTCTCGATTTGGGAACAAACATCTCACTAACTTTAGCGCAAACAGTCATTGCTGTGTACCATATTATCTCTTATTAATCATACTTTATATTCAGTCGCTACTCGCTATCCATTGCAATGTAATATATACCTTCTCAGTGAGGACATAGGCATTAACAACGTCCACCACTTCTTCATAGGCACCTGGCAAATAAGCTCCCATCTAAAGACAAAAAAGAGCATTCATTATATATACGTACAAGTAACAAAAATGCTCCGCACAAAAGGGGATAATATGTGTGTTGGGCCTATGTCTGTCGTTTAAATTCCGGTTGAGAAAGCAAGTATATAAATCCGACACAGCAAGTTTCGGTGGGTGGTTCTATGGCGAAAGTTGTTCAGTTCGATGCGAGCCTTCATTTGACTCGAAATTTGACCACTTTTGAAAATTTTAATTTTTGACCCAAAATCGCCTAAGTCCCCACCCCACCCCACCACCACAGCCCTCTACAGCCACTTTAGGTACGCACTTCTATGACAAAAGTTGCTCAGTTCGATGCGGGCTTTCATTTGGTACCAAATTTGACCACTTTTGAAAATTTTAATTTTTGACCACTTGACCCCCTACCCGATTTACTTCAAACGGCAAAGTGGAGCCAGTCCAGCAAAATGGGTGGGTCGGACGGTAAGACGGACTCCGGGAATGAGCTGGGCGCACCAGAAAACCCCTATGGACAAAGTTTTGAGAGGCTATGCACAGTCCTATATGGTGTTCTTGGAAGTCGGTACCGACTTGACCCTCCCGACAGCAAAGTGGAACCAGCCCAGCAAAATGGGTGGGTCGGACGGCAAAACGGACACCGGAAATGAGCTGGGCGCACCAGAAAACCCCTATGGACAAAGTTTTGAGAGGCTATGCACAGTCCTATATGGTGTTCTTGGAAGTCGGTACCGACTTGACCCTCCCGACAGCAAAGTGGAACCAGCCCAGCAATATGGGTGGGTCCGACGGCAAAACTGCTTACGGGAATCAATTCGCCGTGCCAGAAAACCTTTGTATGATAGAATTGAGCTTTCTAAGTTGAATACACAGCGAGAAATTTCGATTTTTCATTTTTCGAATTTTCGCCACTTTTGACCGGCCACTGTGGTGGCATGGGAAGTGATAGAGAAACGAGACTTAGCTATTTAGTTAGTTCAATATATGTAGTTTCTGAATATAAAAAGAAAGCGGCTCCAGCTCTTAACGTTCGAGCTGCGCAGCGACCACAAAAATGGTCACTTTTCGCTCTGAGCCGACGTTGCGGCGCCGCTGCGGCGCTGTGGCGCACCTGCGGCGCAAAAAAAGTAGCGATTCTTAAATGGCGCATGGGGTACTACCAGACCCTATACCCCTTTAGGTCCGGCCTCCGCTGCAGATTACGTGAAAGAGGCGGAAAGTCAGGACAATACGACCATTAAATAGGAGAAACCGGAAAAAAAAAACATCGCCGCCATAACCGGTCCGGGGCGCAACTTTTTAACGGAAAGTGATACGGGGCTGAAACTTCGCACACATACTAAACTCGATGTGCTCTACAATTTGCGCATGAAATCTGCGCAGGATCTGCGCAGGATTTTGCGCAGCTTCTGCGCAGCTTATTTTACGGTGTCTCCAGGGACTTTGGACACATATTATAGGGGTCGCTGCCGCGACCCCTATGATAACTGTGTATAATATACACGCCCGTTTTTGTGCCACATTTTGCATTGAAAAAATCGCTCAAAACAAATTATTCTGGCTTCGCAGGAGATTTTTTACTCAATTTTTGTCGTTTAAATATTACAAACATCCCCAGGGGCGTAGCCAGGGGGGGGGGAGGGAATGTGGACCGAAATTGTGGACACCCCAGAAATTTTTCCGTGCCATGTGTAAACTCCCGTTTGTCAAAACGTTTTCGCGTCTTGGACACGAAATCAGTATACCATTAGCACCAAAAGACGTGTCTCGCAGCCCAAAGTAAGTGCCAAATACCCTATTGATGTACTGTGACCAGCTTTTGCGCCATTTGGCTGCATGAACATGTGCTGGGTCGGGATGGCCGAGTGGTCTAAGGCGCTGGTAAGAACTTCCAGTCTTACGGTCGCTGGTTCGATCCCAGGAGGCCACAAAGCTTTCCCGACTCTAGCCAACCCAGCTATCCATCCTTAACTGGTCGGTAAATGGGTACCACTACGGTGGGAAGGTAACAGGAGGGCCTTCCACGGATGCAGTCATCATTTGAGGTGACACTCCTGGCTCTACGGCTGAGAATCCGGGGATGAGCGCCGGCACCCCACGTCCTGTGGCAGGACGGAGATTTCTTTTGAGGTAAACCTAACCTTTACCTTTTTACCTGGGCCATACGTGTATCCTTTCTTTAATTTCAAAGAATGCTCTGTAAAAATTTCAAAGTTACGAAATGGAAACATTTCTCAGCGTCTGGGGGGCTCCGGACCCCCGCCCAGACTCCCCAAAAATTTTTGCATCCCCCCCTCTGAAACGAAAGTTTTTCTGGCTACGCTAGTGAATCTACATATTTTTGAGCTAAAAGCTAAAGTATTCTGCAGTTTCTAAATTATGCCGCCACCAAATGCCAACCGCAAACATGTAGTACTGACGAAAAAGAAAAAATAGAAAGCTAAAGCTCCCACCTTAGAGACAAGCCACTCTTCACCGGTCACCCGAGCCCGGCCGTCGCGATCATTGGTCTCCCGGCGGGCTCGCAGTTTCAGGGCCTGATTCGCCTTCACAATCGTGGCACGAATCGTCTCCTCAACCACAACCTCCTTACGTGGAATGTAGGTACCTGTAAATCAAATAAAATCAGAAAGAAATGCCGTAAAACGAAGAACATCTCAGGTAGACCTCATGTGCAACGTTACATGGTTGGTTACGTAAGTAAAGAATTTGGAAGACACGTTTTTTCGAAACGGCGACAGGACAGAAATCTTAAAAAACATTACGTAACTGTCGGTACTCGGTGTATGTAGAAATTCGAAGAGCTAAAGCCACTTGTCTGTCACTGTGAACGATTTGTGGGGGGGGGGCAGATTACATTTCTGAGCTCAACATTTTCTATTTTGATCTCGTCTCTCATCCAGACACTTTGAACAATTTTTGTGTTAAAAACAAGTAATAAAAATGCTCCTCCGGAGCATGAAAAAGTAATATGGGTAGTTGTGAGGTTGTAAAATCAAGAGAGGACTAGTCTTAAAAATGCTTAATATGGGGCTAGGTTCAAAAAAAGAAGAGGACTAGGTTGTGGGCGAATTAATATGGGCACAGCTTCGCCGAGCAACCCATATTCGCGGACTGAAGAAGTTATATATTTTTATACGTACCAGTGTTCAGATTTAGTTACGGCACGTAAATAACATACGACTATGATAAACGGGTTTTAGTGGAAGCAAACATTTCTTTCGATAAACTCTTAATATTTATCTACTGAGCGTTTTAACCATTTATAAGAAAAGTATAGTCAGGGGGGGAAACACAAATAGGGAAGCAAGCCTCCAACTTTTTCTTCGTTTGGATTTGGATCGGTTTGAGTATACCGTTACGTACCGTGGGCAAATACCTATCCAATCGTATATTCAAACTTCTCTTATACCTCTCTCAGCTTTGGCGATAACAGGATTTGTCCATGTTTTTTTACCCGCAAATCGGGGAAAAAACATGGTGCGGGGAAAAAAACATGGCCCGGATTTCTACCAACCAACCATTTAGGGTGCTTTAAAAGCGTTGTTTCAGCTGTTTTCAGCGTGCAAAACTACCTAGGCACCATTCCAACCTCACAGAAAGCTTAAAAACCGACTTTTTGGTCAAAATGCCAAATCCGCTGTATCTAACCAGTTTGGGCATGAAACCTGCTGGGAACTGGCCATAATATGCAGAATATCGGTAGAAATAAGTTAGTTGTGTTAAAAATTGCAATATCCCACCATTTTTTAAGTTTTTTGAAAATTTTCATTTTTACCATTGAAACTTATGAAACCTAGCATGTTGATGCTGCAAATCAAATTTTCGAGCTAGAAGCTTCAACAATGCCCAAAGTTGGCATATTTTGAGGTTTTTAATGGTTTTAAAGCATTCTCTTTCATATAGAAGCATTAGTTACGCCTTCCTGAAGCATACGCAAAAATTTGAAAATTTGGTCACCATGTTTTTTCCCCGCTCTAGTGGACCCCATGTGGGGGAAAAAAACATGGTCAAATTTTTTTACTGGGTTGACGTAGGGGAAAACCACTATTGCCATGTGATAGAGCAAGTCAAATTATGCCCGCATGCCAATTTATAGTAGCCAAAGTTGGATAGTTGGTTAGATATATACTTGCAAACTTTCGAAAATCCTTAGCATTTTGGCCCATTTTGGGAGGTCAACTTTGGTCAAGTACTGTGCTTACAGATTCGAACTCAGAAACCAATCTGGTACTGTAGGGTATACTTCTAGACTTGCTCTTTCTAATGGGCTATACTAGGCAGCTGCAACTGCTATGGTTGGGGAGTAGGCGACCATGTTTTTTTCCCCCTCTTTTCCGGCATGTTTCCCCCCCCCCTGACTATATCGCCCTTGATCTGGCAAAAGGACCTAACTAGACCAAACGGTCGAAATGGCGTTTTTTGCAGATTTAGGTTTCTTTATGTGCTGAGTTTAATCCGGCAAAAGGACGTATCTGTACGAGCTAAAACGAAGAAGTTAAAGCCTTTTGTCATTCGGCACTATGTTCAGAAATGGCGATAACTGGTCTCTTACAGGGACCTAAGTCACATAGGTCATTTTGACACGCTATGATTTCTACACATTGCACACTACACATTCACTGATTTGATATTTGTTATGGCTTACTTAGGTCTTTTTGCCATCAAATTTTACATTCTTCTAATTTTTCCTGTAAAATGTTTAACTTGTAATGGTCCAGCAATCAGTAACAGTTCCTTGCAAACAGCAAATGCTGCTTACTTAATTTTAAATTACTGCATTAACAGAAATGCCCTTCTTTGACAAAATAACGCTAACTTTAATAACGAACGCCATGTTAGCAGCTTTTCTTGTCCGCTGTGTTTGGAATTGCATTTAATTCTCAAAAACCAGTCAATCCAAATATTGTACCGGCTTTTTGTTTTATTTATGCTAGCTTTTTCACTATCTATGATGTACTTTATGTAGAAACAACATGAACCTTGAACACATACCTTTCTTTCTAGAAACTGTTATGTCGGACCATGGTTATGCGCACAGTAAGCTTAAATTGATAGAGGGTAATCGTAGTAGGCAGAAGTGTGAGCTACGGCCGTCGGATTTTTTGATTTTTTGAAAAAATTGTGCAGTTAGGGCAAATAATTTTGTGTGTCAAGGAGAAAATTTTGGTATGGCAAAGAGACCTAAGTGAAAATTAATTATTTAATAAATTACCAAAAGAACAGAACCCAACTGCTATGACAGAAAAACGTATTGTCCGGACCGGAGGTATTTCAGTAATAAGTATGACTAAAACGTTTGCGAAAAATAAACCTACATAAATCCAAAAACAAGTTTTCGTCTTTACTGACATTTTCAAAAGGCCATAACTTTAAATTTTGAGTTTTCAGTTAGGTCCTTTTGTCAGATCAAGGGCGATATATGTTTCAACAATAAATTCAGGATCAGGACACTCTCCGACGATCTTCTATTTCTATTCAACCGTTAGCGTTACAATCATAGCTTTGGTACTTTCTAGTTGCTTGTCGTAGTCCAGCACAACCAAATTATATACTATATAGTTTACGTATATATAACTGCTGGAATTGTAATTATTGACTGACATTAATTGCTTTGTATATGGCAATCGCCATGACGAAGCGTGAAAGCCCGCGAATATGGGTTGCTCGGCGAAGCTGTGCCCATATTAATTCGCCCACAACCTAGTCCTCTTCTTTTTTTGAACCTAGCCCCATATTAAGCATTTTTAAGACTAGTCCTCTCTTGATTTTACAACCTCACAACTACCCATATTACTTTTTCATGCTCCGGAGGAGCATTTTTATTACTTGTCCTTCTGTCATTTTAAAGGTTCCCTTTCCAGCAGTGAGCTGACGCAGATTAGGAGCTTGAAAAATGCAATAGGCAGGGCAAATGGGCTTTCATTTTTTACCAAACATGACTACTTTTGAAGACTTTAATTTTTGACCCACGCCGGCCACCCACCCACAGGTCGGTGGAGCCACTTTTTGTGGCTGGTATAA
>JASAND010021160.1:0-27471 GCA_030248195.1 Trissonchulus latispiculum | reverse complement strand
GTCTTTACTTCTTCAACCGGAATTTAAAGGATATATACAACCTATTTATATTTATTATTTATTTAAAGGATATTTAAAGGATATATATATTAGGGATCGACCGGAATTCCGGTTCCGGTTCCGGTACTTTTTGGTTCCGGTTCCGGTTCCGGTTTTTGAAAACGTACCGGAACCGGAACCAATTTTAGCCTATTATCAAAAGCAAAATTTTATTAAAATTTTCAAAAATTTTATCAAACTTCTTTAAAACTTTTTGAAAAAACTGCGATTCTCTTATAAAACCAGAATATTATTTATTCAAAAATTTTCGCCTGCGGCGCTATTGCATTATATACTTAGAATGTTTTGAATTTGTAATAATAATGTCTAATGTATCGTTGTTATGAATATTAATATATATATTATAAAACAAAAATAATACTTAATAACTCAGATTAGATAGCACAAGACCGCCGAAACTTTTAAATTTAAGAGTACCTAATGCTGAATTTAAATTATTGTATCCTTACCGTCGACCTAGGTATGTTATTTCAAAATTATAGAGTGCGCTGTTGTATAATCAAATGTCAGTTTTAGCTTAAATTTAATCTTTTTAATTGTTTAAATCGAGACTGGACTTTAAATATGGACTACGTAAGTTTGTTGCTCTTTGTTTAGTAATTAATCCAGTGCGCAGATCAACAGAATTACTAAAAAATTATGGATGGAACAAATAGCAATGGTTTTTAAAAATCTTTTGAAGAAACGTCATTTAAAATTTAAAAATCCTGATGAAGCTAGCTAAACGGAAGAAATTTTGTTTAACTCAAATTGGAGAAATTGTGCATTTCGGTTTTCTTTGAAACTTGTGAAAAATACTTTTGGCTTATATATTTAATGGATGAAAATTTATATATAATATTTCAATCATGCAAAAACCATTTGCATTTTAATCAGAAAACTCCAATAACACAGTAAAGCTAAGGAATTATAAGCCGATGTTCTAAACAAGTCCAATTTTGTATATAGCTGATGCTACCTAAGTTCATAACCAGATTAGATTTACAATACGGAATTTATACATACAAGAACAGTAATTTTCAGAAAAAGTTTAATTTTGTCTGAAGTACAGAGAGAATAAAAGTAAACTAAAACAGTAATAGATATCTTTTGTTTTCTAAAAATGTATATAAATGGCATTATTTTTTATTTTGCGTTTTGAAAATGCTGCAACGCTTCTAATAAAGTTAAATGAACTTTTTGATTATGACTAGAATTATCAGCCTAGAAAGCCAGATAAAAACTAAACATGTTTATGACTTATTTTGTCGATGGAGCAGTTGTTGGTGCTTGCAAAAATTTTGGAGGAATCAATTTCTATCTACTTATATTTAGCTTAATTTAAAATTCAGCTTAACCAAGTAAGAAGTTAAATTTTATTTGCTAGCAAATGTCCTTTAAGTCAACTTGCATTCGATTAAATTATTCATCGAAAATGTGCTCGAATAATATAAATACGTATACCATATTCATACCGTGTATAATTAATTTTAAATTTTAAGTTTTAATTTTAAAGCTATAATGTAGTGAAGTTTAACTGTTCTATAAGACAAAAATCTCTTAATAAATGGCAAATTTCATGTTCCTGCATTGAAATAACTATATAAAATATAAAGCAAACGTTATTACAATGTTCTAGTAACTATAAAAAAAGCGAAAAATTGTGCAAAAATTGTCCAAAACGTTAGAAAAATTTTCGATTTTTGTAGTGTTAAAGAGCTGGTTCCGGTTCCGGTTCCGGTTCCGATTTTTTAAAGCCAATTCCGGTTCCGGTTCCGGTTTTTTGGAGTTCCGGTCGATCCCTAATATATATATATATACGATACAGCCAACACACACATATTATCCTCTTTTGTGCGGAGCATTTTTGTTACTTGTATATATATACCTATTTTGCTGGGCTGGTTTCAGTTTGCCGTTTGAAGGGTCAGTCGGGTTGGGGGTCAATTGGTCGAAAATGAAATTTTTCAAAAGTGGTCAAATTTGGTATCAAATGAAAGCCCTACATAAGTGAGCTGATCGACTTTTGTCATAGAACTGCGTACCCAAAGTGGCTGTAGAGTGCTGAGGTGGGGTGGGGTGGGGGGATTTAGGCGGTTTTGGGTCAAAAATAAAATTTTTCAAAAGTGGTCAAATTTGGTATCAAATAAAAGCCCTAAGTGAGCTGAGCAACATTTGACATAGAACAGCGTATCCAAAGTGGATGCAGTGTGCTGTGGTAAGGCTGGGGTGAGGACTTAGGCGATTTTGGGTCAAAAAATTTTTCGAAAGTGGTCAAATTTGGTGTCAAATGAGGGCTGTAAGTGAGCTGAGAAACTTTTGTCGTAGAACTGCATATCCAAAGTTGCTGTAGAGTGCTGTGGTGGGGCGGGGCGGGGACTTAGGCGATTTTGGGTAAAAAATAGAATTTTTCAAAAGCGGTCAAATTTGTTGTCAAATGAAAGCCCGAAGCGAACGGAAGAACTTTCGCCTTGGAACCATCCACCAAAAGTTGCTGTGTCGGATTTATGCCTTTACTTTCTCAACCGGAATTTAAATGATAGACATAGGCCCAACATACATATTATCCCCTTTTGTGCGGAGCATTTTTGTTACTTGTATATATATTATAGGGGATCGCGAGAGCGCTCCCCTATAATATGGGTGTAAAGGGCGCTGCGCGGCCCTTAGAGACCCGTTCGAGCACCCTGCCAGCTAAATACTCAACTAGACAAATTTGGTATCGTTGGAATCAGCACGACGAGTATATACTACAAGTCGCAAAATAGTTTTCGTCAAAATTTTCGCTTCCGGACAAGTTAGGTCCGTTTGTTTTTTTCCGTGTAAGCCACGCTCGGAAAAGGGCATTCTTCTGACTTAATGATGGAACGATCTGGGCATTTTCAGCTGGTGAAGTTTGGTTTTTCAGGGAGGCATGGACGTGTTAATGTACCTTTTTGATAATTTTTGGCCGGCCGGCCCGGCATGCCACCTGGCCGGCCGGCCAAAAGTAGTGGCCTCACGGCTATTTTGGCCAAAAAAGGTCTATTTTGTGTCAGAGTTGCAGAGCTCAGGGAACTAGCTAGAGAGACGCGGCTTGTTGCATAAGAAACTTTGGGTTGGGTAACTACCATGGAATAGCGAGGGCGATTTTCGATATCTGGCCGGGATCGTTCAGGCGGCCGGCCCAAAGTTGGTCCGGCCAAATAGCCATTTTGGAAAGTCCCAACTCCACAGAAGATAGTCAAAAATAGGCCTAAATATGCTATTTTGGGCCATTTAGTGGGACGCATATAAGGGTTATCGGGGTCGCTGAACACGATGAAAATAGTCGCAGCGCGGTGCGGTGCTGCTATCGTGCTGCACTGTTATGCAGCAACCGTGGAACTCTGGTTGTAGACTTACAGTAAACGGTAAAACGTATTAAATGGGGTGCGTAGATAGCTCAGGATATGACAAATTAACGTAGCTACATTGACATTATAGTTTGCATCTGGTTGCGCTGCAGTAGAGTGCTGCTGAGGTACTGCACGGCCTAAAACTAGCTACAGATAAGTTGCAATCGTCCGACATTTTGCATGCAAGTGCGGCAGAGCATTGCAAATCGTGCCGTGCCGTGCAAATGAAAATACATATATCAAAAATTATTGCAAAATTTAAATTTTCGAGAAAATTTTTGAAAATTTTCGATTTGTACCCCCAATTTCCAGGCCCCTGCACCGGCCCCGATGGGGTCCCGAGCTGGCACCGGTAGTGGCTGCCCCGGTGCATCTCTAATATCATAGGGGTCGCGGCAGCGACCCCTATAATATGTGTGAAAAGTGGCTGGAGACAGTGTAAAATAAGCTGCGCAAAATCCTGCGCAGATCCTGCGCAGATTTCATGCGCAAATTGTATGTGACGCAAAAGTGACCATTTTTGTGGTCGTCGCTCAGGTCGAACGTTACGAGCTGGAGCTGATTTCTTTTTATATTCAGAAATTACATATATTGAACTAACTAACGGTCCAGGTTGCGTTTCTCTATCACTTCCCTAGCGACCACAGTGGCCCGTCAAAAATGGCGAAAATTCGAAAAATGAAAAATCGAAATTTCTTGCTATCTATTCAACTTTGAAAGCTCAAATCTTCCATACAATGGTTTTCTAGCACGGAGAATCGATTCCTGCAGTCAGTTTTACCGTCAGACCCACCCATCTTGCTGGGCTGGTTCCACTTTGCCGTCGGGAGGGTCAAGTCGGAAACCGCTTCCTAGAGGTCCATAGTAGGCTTTACCTGGCCTCTCAAAACTTTGTTTATAGGGGTTTTCTGGTGCGCCCAGCTCATTCCCGGTGTCGTTTTTGCCGTAGGACTCATCCGTCTTGCTGTGCTGGTTCCACTTTGCCGTCGGGAGGGTCAAGTCGGAAACCGCTTCCTGGAGGTCCATAGTAGGCTAAAGGCTTTACCTGGCCTCTCAAAACTTTGTTTATAGGGGTTTTCTGGTGCGCCCAGCTCATTCCCGGTATCCGTTTTGCCGTCCGACGTACCTATTTTGCTGTGCTAGTTCCACTTTGCCGTCGGGAGGGTCAAGTGGTCGAAATAGAATAGAACTGCGTACCCAAAGTGGCTGTAGAGTGCTGTGGTGGGGTGGGGACTTAGGCGATTTTCGTACAAAACTAAAATTTTCCAAAAGTGGTCAAATTGAAAGCCCTAAGCTAGCTGAGAAACTTTTGTCATATAACTGCGTACCCAATGTGGCTGTAGAGTGCTGTGGTGGGGTGGGGTGGGGACTTAGGCGATTTTGGGTCAAAAATAAAATTTTTCAAAAGTGGTCAAATTTGGTATCACGTGAAAGCTCTAAGTGAGCTGAGAAACGTTTGTCATAGAACTGCGTACCCAAAGTGTCTGTCGTTTGTTCTGGTGGGGTGGGGACTTAGGCGATTTTCGGTCAAAACTAAAATTTTCCAAAAGTGGTCAAATTTGCTATCAAATGAAAGCCCTAAGCGAGCTGATCAACTTTTGTCATAGAACTGCGTACCCAATGTGGCTGTAGAGTGCTGTGGTGGGGTGGGGTGGGGACTTGGGATTTTGGGTCAAAAATAAAATTTTTCAAAAGTGGTCAAATTTGGTATCAAATGAAAGCCCGAAGCGAACGGAAGAACTTTCGCCTTGGAACCATCCACCAAAAGTTGCTGTGTCGGATTTATGCCTTTACTTTCTCAACCGGAATTTAAATGATAGACATAGGCCCAACACACATATTATCCCCTTTTGTGCGGATCATTTCTGTTACTTGTATATATATACTTCTTGTTCAGATTGAGAATTTCAATGGCTGACAGCGACATTGGGATTTGGTATAGAAGTATTCCGACTGTGACCAAATGGTGGTTTACTGGAACTGTAGCGTTGCCTCTTGCTGGCCGTTTGGGTCTTATTAAAGCATACTGGCTTGTCTTGGAGTATAACCTTTTGGTTAACAATTTTCAGGTCAGTCCGTATCTGGTTATATTTTGGGGGATTTTCGGGGGGTACGAAGATTTTTTGCAAAAATGAGCCAAAATTGCTAGTTTTGGCGTACGTATTTTGTTGGTAGAAACGGAAAAGTTTCTCAAGAAGGATTTAGGCTAAGATATCCATTTTTACAAAAAAATTTGCCCTTTTTTGGCAAAAGTATATACCCCATTAAGGGGGAGGCCCTAATCCCGGGGCGGGTGCGATTTCGGGGGGAAGGTCAGTTTCGGAAGGAGCCCGCCTTCTCCCCTGTAACAATGGCACTTGTTTAGACGGGGGAGGGCGATTTTTTCGCCTTGGTGGTCCCCCCTTATGATTACAAAAAGTTTTTTGTCTCCGATTTGGCTGAGAAGTTGCCCCGACGGTAAATCGAGGTCGCTAATTTCAAAAATCAAATCGAGAGATTGATCAAAATAGATAGACCAATAAAATCGATCGATCAAAAAATTGTTGTCACCAATTTTCGCGAAAAGTCGTCCCTAGGGTAATGTGGGGGTGCTTATTCCGAATCTGCAGTCGAAATTTTGGTTCGAGCTGCCAAAGTCGTGTTATTGACGAATTGACGAAAAATCTATGAAAATTGATTTTTGAGGTTGAACGATCAATTTTTATGAAATTTCGACAGCAGGTTCGGAATCAGCACCCCTGAATTACCCTAGGGGCGACTTTTCGCGAAAATTGGTAACAAAACATTTTTGATCGATCAATCGAATCGGTCTCTCGATTCGATTTTTGAAATCAGCGACCTCGATTTACCCTTGGGGCAACTTCTTAGCCAAATCGGAGACGAAGAATTTTTTCGAACTATATATAAGAGGGGACCAAAGCGTAAAAATTTTCACCCCACCCCATGGGCGCACCCAGGGGGGGGGGGGGGGTTTGGGGGTTCCGACCCCCCCCAGGAATTTTTGGGGAGAAAGCAAAAAATTGAACTATTTTTAGTGCATACAATTAAAAATTATGAAAATTTTTCGCGCCTGCGGCGCTTTTCTATCTCGATTTTTAGAATTTTTCTCCCCAGCGGCGCTTTTCTAACTGAATTTTCAAAAGGGCCTGCGGCGCCATTCTAACTGAATTTAAAAATTTTTCTCGTCTGCGGCGCTAATGTTTAATAACCGTTACAACGTTTTGGCGCGTCCGGCGCTTTTTTACCTCAATTTTTCGCACCTGCTTCGCTTTTCTATTTTTCTGTTTCCTTTTACTGAATTTCCGCGACTGCGGCACTATTGTATCTCGATGTTAATAAAGTAAAATTTTAACAATGCGCCTGACAGAACTTTTTATTCAAATCTTTTCAAGCTTTCCAATACAAATTTTGCCATTATGTCAAAGAATTTCTCAACTTTTATTGAAATCTTTTTAAAGGTTTTCATTACGGCTTTTTTCAAAATTTCAAAAATTTTCTCAACTTCTTAATCTCGTCATTTTTACTGCACCCAAAATGAACTCTGTTGAAAATTTTGCCGCTGCCACCCCCCTCCCCACGCGCAAACGTGTCAGGCGAAAGCAAAAAATTTTTTCGGCTCGACCCCCCCCCCCCTTTTCAAAATCCTGGGTGCGCCCCTGCCCCCCATCTAAACAAGTGCCATTTTTATTATGGCAAATTATTATTATATTATAGGGACTTTGAATTTGTTATTGTATACGTATATGTACGTACACACGTATCATGGGGGAGCTCGGAGAGCCCCCCATAATATGAGCTATAAAGGCACTTTGCGGATTTTGAAAAGTGCTAATTAGGCATAACTAATTAACGGGAAGGAATTAAGAGCTAATATTTACATTTTTGAAATCTCCAGGCAGGCCGAGAGCTTTCGAATGATACCAAACTTGCCCGGAAAAAATGAACTTTGAAAAAATCGACTTTCTCTTACGGGTTTGAAAGTGGGGTTTTTTCTCTGTATTTAGCATGATTTTTGTCAATTTTGTGTTAACTCGATTTTTTGAACGGCTCATAGGAAAAATTTTTCTATACTATTTTTTGAATATCTAGGCAATGGTACTTAGCAAGTTTATGTTTTTTTCCGAATTCCGATCTGGTTCGATTTTTATAGATGGTCAAAAATGGAAAAAATAGCGTTTTTGGACACCTTCAAGCTGAAAAATTTTTAAGTCCGAAAATTTTAAAATAGTCTAAAAACGGGCAAAAACAGCGTTTTTCGGCCTTGGGGTGGTACCCATATATAGTAAATCGTGGTCGCTGGACACGATGAGCATAGTGCACACACCGTATCTCGCCTGGTTCATCTGGTTCAACTGGTTCAAAGTTGAACCAGTTCCTGGTTCAAGCTACTGGAGATAGCTAGAACAGGGGCGGATCCAGGGGGCGGGGGGGGGGGGGGGCGGGGGCCCCCCCCGTCGCTATTCGAAGGTAGGAAAAATTAGGAGAAAAAAGAGAAAAAAGGGCAAAAAACCAAAAAATTTCGCACCTTCGGCGCGAATTTTCTACTTTTTAACCGCATATTTATTGCATTTGTGAAGAAAAAGCTTGGAATGCATCCGATTTTTCGCAGAAAATTACCATTTTTGCCTAAAAATGTCAAAAATTTTAAAAAATTTGTTCAGTTCCTCAGTATAAAAAGAATTAAAGATCCGAAGACCGATTTTATTGCAAAAACAAAAAATTTCTTCACCTTCTGGGGGGCTCCGCCCCCAAGACCCCCCGCTGGAAACATGTCACCGCCCCCCCCGTCATAGAATCCTGGATCCGCCAGTGAGCTAGAAGGCTGAAATTTTGCATACAAAGGTTATTGGGCATGGGGAATTCACTGGTGGTGTAACTTTGGTGATCCCACCCATGGCTGGCCAGATCTGGTTCAACTGGTTCAACATTGAACCAGTTCCTGGTTCAAGCTACTGGGGATGCTAGAAGGCTGAAATTTTGCATACAAAGGTTATTGGGCATGGGGAATTCACTGGTGGTGTTACTTTGGTGATCCGACCCATGGCTGGCCAGATCTGGTTCAACTGGTTCAAAATTGAACCAGTTCCTGGTTCAAGCTACTGGAGATAGTTGGAAGGCTGAAATTTTGCATACAAAGGTTATTGGGCATGGGGAATTTACTGGTGGTGCAACTTTGGTGATCCGACCCATGGCTGGCCAGATCTGGTTCAACTGGTTCAAAGTTGAACCAGTTCCTGGTTCAAGCTACTGGAGATAGCTGAAAGGCTGAAATCTTGCATGCAAAGTTTATTGGGCATGGGGGATTTCACTGGTGGAATTTGTGATTGCTGCTGCCACAGTTACGGCAGCGTTCCCAAAAACTAGACGGATGACAAGTAGGAAAAATGCTCCTTGCAGTCGCATGAAAAAGTTAATATGAGCTATGATGGTCATCATTTAAATGTGTTAAGGACAAGATTTAAAATGTTTAATATGAGCCAACATCTAAATAAGTAGAGGACAAGATGTAAACGGCTAATATGAGCCGCTACGTTTCTCTTGGGCTCATATTGACGCGACTAAAATGGCAAACATATATACAGTTTACGGTTGGCATATAAGCATCAGTGTTTATAAACGATTTGATTGGCTTGGGAATATATTGAATTAATGTGATGATTGCGATGATAACTTCAAATGTGATTTTTCTCAAGATTTCACAACATGTGTAAGTTTCACATTTTCGTTTCTTCATTAGATTGGACTTCGGTTTCGTTTTGTTGACTTATATGGTGGCCTTAAATGTGTACTTGGATGTAGCGGTGGAGAAGAAAACGTTAATCTACAGCTTTGCAAAATTAATGTTTATGCGTCGTTATTCATCCAAGCCATTTCAGTGTTGGATTGAAAGTAAGCAAAAGCTAAATGAGCGTCAATATGAGCCCAAGAGAAACGTAGCGGCTCATAGCCGTTTACATATTGTCCTCTACTTATTTAGATGTTGGCTCATATTAAACATTTTAAATCTTGTCCTTGACACATTTAAATGTTGACCATCATAGCTCATATTAACTTTTTCATGCGACTGCAAGGAGCATTTTTCATACTTACCATATTATATTATGTAGTATTAAAATCGCGGCCCCCTGGAGACAGTGTTGGCCTGGTGCCAGCTAATTAGAGGTCTGGGAGGGGTAAAAATGTTACCATCGTAAAGTACTCGAGCAGTACTACAAGTACCACCATACTTTTGGTTAAAATTCCGAACTTCGAAATTTTGCACTAGGCGGGAGTTACCGTGCGTTTGTTTTTTTTCTCGGTTAATAACGCTTTTCGGAAGTGCTTATGTCAGCGCAGTGTTGGAACGATATGGGCATTTTGGTCCTATACTACTATTATATGTTGGTAGGCAGGGTCCTCCCATGCAACCTTTTTTTGGTCATTTTGGCACACTGCCAATTTTGGCTCTGTGCCAAGGCCCCAAAGTCGGACTTTCGCTATTTTGGCACTTCGGTTGTGATCGACTTTTTTTCACAGGTTAGCAGCTAGATCGGTTTGGTTTGTTTTATTTGAATATTTCGGACTATGCGCGGAATGTAACGAGGGGGATTTTTTTAATTTCGCTCTGTAGCTTTCAGGAGATGGGCCCAAACTTTGCATTTTTTCACCTGTTTTCACGAAAAGTTTCTAAGTCCCACTTTTACTAGAAATGGCCTAAAAGTCACTAAAAATGGCGTTTTTCGGCGTTGGGGTGGTACCCATATATAGTAAATCGGGGTCGCTGAAAACGATGAGCATACTGCTGAGGTCGGTGGATGTGACCCCTGACCCACAGCGCCCACCCACAGTGGGTCCGGTGTGGGTCAAAAATGAAAGTCTTCAAAAGTGGTCAAGTTTGGTATCAAATGAAAGCCCTTGGCGAGGCGATCAACTTTTGTCATTATGCCACCCACAAAAAGTGGCCCCAGCGGCCTGTGGGTGGGTGGCCCACCCACAGTGGGTCCGGTGTGGGTCAAAAATGAAAGTCTTCAAAAGTGGTCAAGTTTGGTATCAAATGAAAGCCCTTGGCGAGGCGATCAACTTTTGTCATTATGCCACCCACAAAAAGTGGCCCCAGCGGCCTGTGGGTGGGTGGCCCACCCACAGTGGGTCCGGTGTGGGTCAAAAATGAAAGTCTTCAAAAGTGGTCAAGTTTGGTATCAAATGAAAGCCCTTGGCGAGGCGATCAACTTTTGTCATTATGCCACCCACAAAAAGTGGCCCCACCGGCCTGTGGGTGGGTGGCCCACCCACAGTGGGTCCGGTGTGGGTCAAAAATGAAAGTCTTCAAAAGTGGTCAAGTTTGGTGTCAAATGAAAGCCCTTGGCGAGGCGATCAACTTTTGTCATTATGCCACCCACAAAAAGTGGCCCCACCGACCTGTGGGTGGGTGCCCCACCCACAGTGGGTCCGGTGTGGGTCAAAAATGAAAGTCTTCAAAAGTGGTCAAGTTTGGTATCAAATGAAAGCCCTTGGCGAGGCGGTCAACTTTTGTCATTATGCCACCCACAAAAAGTGGCCCCACCGACCTGTGGGTGGGTGCCCCACCCACTGTGGGTCCGGTGTGGGTCAAAAATGAAAGTCTTCAAAAGTGGTCAAGTTTGGTATCAAATGAAAGCCCTTGGCGAGGCGATCAACTTTTGTCATTATGCCACCCACAAAAAGTGGCCCCACCGACCTGTGGGTGGGTGCCTCACCCACTGTGGGTCCGGTGTGGGTCAAAAATGAAAGTCTTCAAAAGTGGTCAAGTTTGGTATCAAATGAAAGCCCTTGGCGAGGCGATCAAGTTTTGTCATTATACCAGCCACAAAAGTGGCCCCACCGGCCTGTGGGTGGGTGGCCGGCGTGGGTCAAAAATTAAAGTCTTCAAAAGTAGTCATGTTTGGTAAAAAATGAAAGCCCATTTGCTCACATTTGCCCTCCCTGCCTATTGCATTTTTCAAGCTCCTTATCTGCGTCAGCTCACTGCTGGAAAGGGAACCTTTAAAATGACAGAAGGACAAGTAATAAAAATGCTCCTCCGGAGCATGAAAAAGTAATATGGGTAGTTGTGAGGTTGTAAAATCAAGAGAGGACTAGTCTTAAAAATGCTTAATATGGGGCTAGGTTCAAAAAAAGAAGAGGACTAGGTTGTGGGCGAATTAATATGGGCACAGCTTCGCCGAGCAACCCATATTCGCGGGCTTTCACGCTTCGCCATGGCGATTGCCATATACAAAGCAATTAATGTCAGTCAATAATTACAATTCCAGCAGTTATATATACGTAAACTATATAGTATATAATTTGGTTGTGCTGGACTACGACAAGCAACTAGAAAGAACCAAAGCTATGATTGTAACGCTAACGGTTGAATAGAAATAGAAGATCGTCGGAGAGTGTCCTGATCCTGAAGTTATTGTTGAAATATATACTTTTCTTATAAATGGTTAAAACGCTCAGTAGATAAATATTAAGAGTTTATCGAAAGAAATGTTTGCTTCCACTAAAACTCGTTTATCATAGTCGTATATTATTTACGTGCCGTAACTAAATCTGAACACTGGTACGTATAAAAATATATAACTTTTTCAGTCCGCGAATATGGGTTGCTCGGCGAAGCTGTGCCCATATTAATTCGCCCACAACCTAGTCCTCTTCTTTTTTTGAACCTAGCCCCATATTAAGCATTTTTAAGACTAGTCCTCTCTTGATTTTACAACCTCACAACTACCCATATTGCTTTTTCATGCTCCGGAGGAGACATTTTTATACCTTTCTTCATTTAAAGCTTGTCGTATATCCCGTATCTTAAAGCTTGGTGTTTGCTGCTGCTGAATTTGTATATATCCTTACACATTCACACAGCAAATTTTTCAAAGAAAATAAGCATCGGCGGTGATTATGTATATATATATACACCGTATAATTTTTTAATATTTTCTGGGTTTTAGATTTGGAGACCTCTGACGGCACTCTTTTACTACCCCATTACTCCTGGAACTGGATTTCACTATCTTATAATGCTGTACTTTTTGTACAGCTATTCGACGCGTTTAGAAACGGGTATGTTACATTATGCAAAAATAAGACAAAAGCCCCCTGTGAAAAGCTTAAGGGGGGGCTCGCCAAGTTTCGACCATCTCCGATTTTTCTCATTTTCACATTTTATACTTCCCATGGGTCCGCAAAACAAGACACTTGCGTTCAGGGTTTTTTTTTTCAAAACGGCCAGTGGGCATTTTAGTGGGCAAAAGCGTTAGCTAGAGGAGTGGGCAAATTTAGAGATCGGTGGGCAAAAATGCAAAATTTTGCCAAGCGATTCTAACC
Source organism: Trissonchulus latispiculum (assembly GCA_030248195.1). NCBI lineage: Eukaryota > Metazoa > Nematoda > Enoplea > Enoplida > Ironidae > Trissonchulus > Trissonchulus latispiculum. The sequence goes on along the minus strand of JASAND010021160.1, from coordinate 14,728 downwards.
CTAATTTACGATTAAACATATTCACTTTGCTTCAATTAATAATACGTGTTTTATTCCACACCATCGATTTCTCACATGTCGTTTACTTTATGTGTCCCAAAAACACTCAGATTTTAATAAAAAAAAGGTTCTTATACATATTAAAACGCTAAAACAACAGCAGGGGGTCCGGGGCGCAGCCCCTCTCGAAGCTGAAAATTTTTTTTCAAATTTTGATATTTTTGCACTTTATCTAGTTTCGATTTTCTGCAGTTGCATTTTTCTATAAATATATACATTCTATCTTTTTTATAAATACAAATTTTGCAACATTTCGAGGAGACATATTTAGAAATAGACAATAAGTGAAGTGAAGTAAAGCTAATCAAGTTGCAATTTAGCAGTGACACAGGAACTCTTCAGGGGTTTTGGGGGGCGGCAGCCCCCCAGAAAAAAAAGAAGAAAGATTTTTTTGAAAATTAGCAATAAAACCGTAATAGAAATGTTCATTTCTTTTACCTCTGTGGTCCAATTTTTCAGTGGGCAAACTGCTGGGCAAATTTAAATTTGAGTGGACAAACTTTTGGCCGAGTGGGCAAATGCCCCCAATTTTGCCCAAAAAAAACCGTGCTTGCGTTTGTGGCTGGCAAAACTTTCCCTATCATTCAAAGTAGTCCTCCAAAGGTGACCCCGACATGTGTTGAACATAGGAAAACGGAAAAGTTAGGAAAATTTCGCGGTGACCAAAAGTTTGAGCGCTGTGCAAGAGCAAATGAGCTATAACTTGGCACAATGTTAATCTGGACTAGGTGGCGTGTTATATCTATATGAGGTGTTTTTGCGCTAGCTCATCGAATTTTCTAGAAATTTTCGAAGTTGGATGAAGTCAGTTCACAATTCTGACTTACAAAAATGCCACCGAAGAAATTTTTCGTCATGCGCTGAACTAACCGTTCACTGCACAAATTTCGCGTATAGATATTAACACAGGACACAAATAGAGGTTCAATTTACATGCGCACAATCCCTGCTGCTGCTTAGAAGTAGATCACACTTTTGGTCACTGCGTTGGTGTTTTGCCTCTAAATAACGTTATTTTCTCAAATTAATGAATAAATGGTCCATAAGTCGGGTGAAACCCGAGATATATAATATTCCAACCAAATTTGGTGTGCCAATTTTCACATATGAAAGGAAGTTGTGTGCTAAGCTTCACTGCAATTTGTTCGTGTTGAACTGTGGGTGCATGCCTCAGTTCGATGACGGAGGCCTCGTATAGTCAAAAAATAGCTAATTTTCAAATTTTTCAAATATAGCCAAATATTATATCAGATTGAAGCTCTCTATGTCCTGAACATTTTATCTTCTTGCACCAAGTCTCTACGAAGTAGTATAAGAATAGATAGCCAGAGCGCGTTAAGGTTTGAAGTAAATAACAGTCGGAATGAGCTTGTTCATATCGGTCGAGCACCGTTACTTGCTAGCTACTAACTTGGCGTAGCATTGTTATTTATATATACAGCAATAAATAGCCCCAAATAGATGCTTTAATTTGATGTATTGGTTGCTTTAATTTGATGTATTCGGTAGGCCGTAGTCTTTTGTCATCCTATCATAGGGGTCGCGGTAGCGACCCCTATAATATGAGTGAAAATGGTCGAATGACCGTGTAAAACAAGGCTGCGCAGAAGCTGCGCAGATTCCTGCGCAGATCCTGCGCAGATTATGTATGCGCAGATTATGCAGTACACATATCGGGGTCGTTCAAATGCTATATGATTTTCCGTCTTCATGCGTAATTTTTCGGTACTGGCCGGCCAAAGTTGGTGAATTTTGGGTCGAACTTTGAACTTAATTTTTTCGCTTATTTTGCTACATGGGTGGCTCAAATTTTGCATACAAAGGTTTTTTGGGACGGAGAATCGACTCCCGCTAGCAGTTTTGCTGCCCGAGTAACCCAAGTTGCTGGGCTGGTTCCACTTGACCGTCTGAGGGGTCAGGTCGGTAACCGCTTCCGGGAGGTCCATAGTAGGCTTTACTTGGCCTCTCAAAACTTTGTCTATAGGGGTTTTCTGGTGCGCCCAGCTCATTCCCGGTGTCCGTTTTGCCGTCTGACCCACCCATCTAGCTGTGCTGGTTCCACTTTGCCGTCTGGAGGGTCCGGTCGGTACCGACTTCCGGGAACACCATATAGGACTGTACATAGCCCGACAAAACATTGTCTATAGGGGTTTTCTGGTGCGCCCAGCTCATTCCTGGCATCCGTTTTGCCGTCTGACCCACCCAACTTGCTGTGCTGGTTCCACTTTGCCATCTGGAGGGTCAGGTCGGTGGGAGGTCATGCGGTCAAAAATGAAAATTTTCAAAAGTGGTCAAATTTGGTATCAAATGGAAGCGCTAAGCGAGCTGAGCAACATTTGTCATAGAACTGCATGCTCAAAGTGGCTGTAGAGTGCTGTCGTGGGGTGGGGTGGGGACTTAGGCGATTTTCGGTCAAAAATGAAATTTTTCAAAAGTGGTCAAATTTGGTACCAAATGAAAGCCCTGAGCGAGCTGAGCAACTTTTGTCATAGAACTGCATGCTCAAAGTGGCTGTAGAGTGCTATGCTGGGGTGGGGTGGGGACTTGGCGATTTTCGGTCAAAAATGAAATTTTTCAAAACTGGTCAAATTTGGTACCAAATGAAAGCCCTGAGCGAGCTGAGCAATATTTGTCATAGAACTGCATGCTCAAAGTGGTTATGGAGTGCTGTGGTTGGCTTGCTTGCTACCGTTGAAAGATATCTATACATACCTTCATAAGCATAACATATATAAAATAATAGAAAACAAGAACAAAAAGTGCTCCTTCGTCGCATGTAAAATACATATGAGTCTTCGTAGGCAGGTTGTACATAAGCAAAAACTAGCCTGTAAAATACATATGAGTTCCGTAGGGAGATTGTAAATTAAGGAAAACAAGTTGCAACCGCTTAACATATGAGCCTGTCCTACAACGAGGCTCATATTGGCGTCACAGTGCATTCCACATTAAAGCCTCATTAAAGAACCTCAGCTTCATCCACATTACGGAAAAATGAATAGACGTCATGGCCCAGGACTGAAGTGAACTACGACTGCTCAAGCTGAACTGTACATGCAACCTGTTTCCTGAAACACTATGGCACACCTCTAATGCATTCTCGAAACACTTTCACATTATACACACGCAGAATGCGTTCCCACTTGGCTGTGAGTCAGAGCGCCTCATGGCGTACCGTATTGAGCATATGCACACTATAATGACTGATCAACATTATATATATGAAGGATAATTTGTAATGAAAAGCTTTATGCAGTATGTATCATAGGGGTCGCGGTAGCGACCCCTATAATATGAGTGAAAATGGTCGAATGACCGTGTAAAACAAGGCTGCGCAGAAGCTGCGCAGATTCCTGCGCAGATCCTGCGCAGATTATGTGCGCAAAAAATTGTACGTGTCGAGTTTAGTATGTGTGCGAAGTTTCATCCCCGTACCACTTTCCGTTAAAAAGTTGCGCCAAAAATCGCTTACGAGAGTGATGTTTTTTTCCGGTTCTCCGCTTTGACGTCTGGTAAGGGGGTTTTGTAGCTTTAATAACAACAGATAGAAAAATTTTTGCCTATGAAAACCATATATATTCTTGGAGTACGCAACAAAAATAAGCCGATAGGCTAGTTTTTATGCCTCCCAGAGCCGGAAAAATTTTTGGCGGGGGGCCAAAGTCGGCCAAAACGTTAAAATGGCCAAAAAGTATGCTTCAAAGGCGCCGTAATAAGTCAGACTGGGCTATATATGGGGCAATACTGCCTATATGGCTGAATAGGACACATATCAGGGTCGTTCAATTGCTATATGATTTTCCGGTCCTGAGCGTAATTTTTGGGTACTGGCCTGCCAAAGTTGGTGAATTTTGGGTCCAACTTTGAACTTAGTTTTTTCGCTTATTTTGCGACCTGGAAGCCTCAAATCTTGCATACAAAGGTTTTTGCGGACGGAGAATCGATTCCCGCTATCAGTTTTTCTGCCCGACTGACCCAAGTTGCTGGGCTGGTTCCACTTTGCCGTCTGGAGGGTCATGTCGGCAACCGTTTCCTGGAGGTCCATACTAGGCTCTACTTGGCCTCTCAAAACTTTCTCTATATGGGTTTTCTGGTGCGCCCAGCTCATATCCGGTGTCCGTTTTGCCGACCGACTCATCCATCTTGCTGGGCTGGTTCCACTTTGTCGTCTGGAGGGTCATGTCGGCAACCGTTTCCTGGAGGTCCATACTAGGCTCTACTTGGCCTCTCAAAACTTTCTCTATATGGGTTTTCTGGTGCGCCCAGCTCATTTCCGGTGTCCGTTTTGCTGTGCAACGCACCCATTTTGCTGGGCTAGCTCCACTTGACCGTCAGAGGGGTCAGGTCGGTAAGGGGTCAGGTGGTCCAAAATGAAATTTTTCAAAAGTGGTCAAATTTGGTATCAAATGAAAGCCCTAAGTGAGCTGAGCAACTTTTGTCATAGAATTGCATGCTCAAAGTGCCTGTAGAGTGCTGCGGTGGGGTGGGGTGGGGACTTAGGCGATTTTCGGTCAAAAATGAAATGTTTCAAAAGTGGTCAAATTTGGTACCAAATGAAAGCCCTAAGTGAGCTGAGCAATTTTTATCATAGAATTGCATGCTCAAAGTGGCTGTAGAGTGCTGTGGTGGGGTGGGGACTTAGGCGATTTTGGGTCAAATATGAAGTTTTCCAAAAGTGGTCAAAATAGTATCTGCTTGCGCATGGTGTTCGGAAATATATTATGTTGGTTCTTTTTTGCGCATACATATGTAAAAGAATGGAAAACAAGAACCAAAAATGCTCCTTCGTCGCATGTAAAATACATATGAGTACTCTCAGGCAGGTTGTACAAACACGGAAACTAGCCTGTAAAATGCATATGAGTGGCGTTGAGGTTGTAAATTAAGGAAAACAAGTTGCAACGGCTTAACATATGAGCCTGTCCTACAACGAGGCTCATATTGGCGTCACAGTAGCCTTCTTAAAGATCATCAGGTCATCATATTAAAGAAAAAACGAATGAATAGACATAACATGTTAACATTGTGGCTTGAAAGAAATGGACAGAACGAAGTGAACTGCGACACCTCAAGTTTAACTGTACATGCAAGCTGATGTTTCCCGAAACACCGTGGCACCTACTATTTCCGGAAGCACTATAGTACACCTACTGTATTCTCGGAACACTATGACACACTACTCTCACATACGTAATGCTTTCCCCACATGGCTCTGAGTCAGAGCGCAGAGTGGCATGCCGTATAATGCGTATGCACAGTGTCTCAGCGACAAGGTGTGTGAAGGACAATTTTGTAATGAAAAGCTTTACGTGCTATTTATATGAAGGTCAAATATCGACAAATTATATTATGACATACGTACGCCAATATGAGCCTCGTTGTAGGACAGGCTCATATGTTAAGCCGTTGCAACTTGTTTTCCTTAATTTACAACCTCAACGCCACTCATATGCATTTTACAGGCTAGTTTCCGTGTTTGTACAACCTGCCTGAGAGTACTCATATGTATTTTACATGCGACGAAGGAGCATTTTTGGTTCTTGTTTATATAAAAGTAAATCTGCAAATTATTCGTATTATGACATACGCCAATATGAGCCTCGTTTTTTCTCTCTTTTTTTTTTTTTTTTTTTTTTTTTTTTTTTTTTTGTAGGACAGGCTCATATGTTAAGCCGTTGCAACTTGTTTTCCTTAATTTACAATCTCCCTACGGAATATAAATACTGAATTGTAGGGAGATAAATTATACCCGAAAATGAGTGAAATTGGTGACTATTTAATTTGGTATATATCCGATAACACCCCCTTAATTGGAATGAGTGTTGGGATAAACAAGGAATCGGAAATTGTCTTAGTATGGTCTTAACTTAAAGCTTATAATCAGTACATTCGCATGAGCTTACGAAACAGTAAATTAGCAAAACCACTAATAGAAATTTTCTGAATAACAACTACATACAGACCGAAAATTGAAATTTGAACATAAATTTCTCAAAACTGTAGAATCGGGCAAAAGTGGGCCGAGGCACATTTTTTCGGATTGATTTGGCTCAACAGGTTTTAATGCTCCAGTAAATCCGCCAAATGTGCGCTAACACGAAATTTCACATTTTTGCATTGCGGTTTCTCGCAACTGGAGATGCTTTAACCATAAAACAAAGAACATGATCTTCCGCAATATTGCGAATTTTTTCCTGCCAAAAATCACGCCTTTGGGAAATCGAGGTTCAATACAAAACAATCGCAGTTCTGCCAAAATGGTTTTTTGCAAAATATCTATGCTAAAGCAGCAATCTCCGACTAACAAGCATCGATAAAATGTGCAGTTAGACTATCTGTCGATTGAGGATCAGTAAACCATGTAAATCAGTTAAATTGACCGTACGATTTGGCAGGAATTTTGAAAAAATTGATTTCCTCGAACACCACCATGCGTAGAGAGACGAAAGTGCCCCGGCTATTTTAATGTTTAGCCCACTTGGAGTGTGCCTTCGCCCTCCCCATAACACACTCTGTAGCCAATATAGGTATAGTAGAAAAGGTAAATGTTTACCCCAGGAGATATCTCCGTCCTGCCACAGGACATGGGGTGCCGGTGCTCATCCCCGGATTCTCAGCCTTAGAGCCAGGAGTGTCACCTCAAATGATGACTGCATCCGTGGAAGGGGGGTCGGCCCTTCTACACAGACTCCTGTTATCTTCTCACTGTAGTGGTACCCATTTATATACCGACCAGTTAAGGATGGATAGCTAGGTTGGCTAGAATCGAGAAAGCTTTGTGGCCTCCGGGGATCGAACCACCGACCGTAAGATCGGAAGTTCTGACCACCCTTAGACCACTCGGCCATCCCGACACATATGTCAGACATATATAGTATACACATTATAGTCAGACTACCGAAATCTCGGTTGGAAACTCTTTGGTGTTGTCCTCGTTAAAGCATAGTTAGATTTGATTTATTTTTCTACTTTCAGGCATCTTTAGTGGAAGATCTGCGGACTACCTGTTTATGTTAATATTCAATTGGCTTTGTTTAGTGGTATGTTGTTTTACCAGCATGATGATTTGTGAATGTATCATACGTTGCGTCCCTTATGGTATTTCCTTTATTGATCCCCCGGCAGGCAACCTAATTTAGCTAATTCTTCTACTAGCCGGGTCGGTTTGCTCTAGTTATAGGGCTGAACTGCTAGCTATTGAATCCGGCCTGTCCTGGGATGTAGGAACCTGGAACCCAGAATGGAAAGAAATCTGTATATATCTGCTCTGACTGTCAGTCTAACATCTCCAATCTGTCCAGCACCATGCAGCCCAGCGACTCCCCTGTGGTAAACCTTATCTGGACTGGATTGGCGGAGATAACCCAACTGTCGGGCCACACAACCTTTCAATGGTACCCAGCGCACGACGAAGTGCCTGGGAACGAAGAAGCTGATCAGGCTGCCAAGGAAGCGTCATCTGCATAAGGACAGCCCAATATTTGACTGCGTTACTCAAAGGCGGTCACTCAGAGATATTTTAGGGTTCGTGTAATCTCGGAAAGGTCTGCTCAAGGCAGACTTGGAGTCTATCCTGACGGAATACTACCAGATCTGTCCTCGGCCCGGAGGCAGCCCTCCCGAAGCACATCACCTCAACCCTGGCCTGATTAAGTTGTAATGACAACTCTAGAATTGTTGGTCAGTACTGACACCGAATCGGAATCTCTGACTCCCCCATGCACCCTCTGTGAGTACTATCGGAAGACCTGCAGCCAGGGTTTTTTTCAAAATTTCACCTGTGCTTTTTGGTGTGTTTTTTAAGAAAATGTGTGTTTTTTTAAAAAAATTTGTGTTTTTCCTAAAATTCACTTTTCGCAGTATAAACACGTTTTTAACGGTTTTTACATCATTTGCAACTATATTTAGCATTTTTCGCGTGTTATAGAAGAAAAAGAAAACATGTATTGCTTGCTTAGCCTATATAAACGATATTTCAATATTGTGAACGTTCAATATTTGCTTTGAAAACTTCTTTTTGCACCATAGTGGGGGGTCTGGGGTGCGGAGCCCCCCAGACGTTAAAAAGTTTTTGAAAATTGGGAAAATTTTGGTCTGAAAATCTTCAAAACTTTTAATTTTCCTCAGCATATTTTATTTGTGTCATTTCCAAAATTTGGAAACGTAATTTCAGTGAATGTATATATACCTACATATACAGTACCTAATGGCAGCGCTGCTTAGTATAATGGAAGGCTACACGATAGTGTGCTTAACTAATGCCCAGACAAAACCAAGCAGAACTAAAATATAGATACATAGACGATATCTTTGCGCCGAAGGCGCAAAATGTTTCGGATTAACTTAAAATTTAGCTTAAAATGAATAAAAATTCGCTCCTGCAGGTGAAAATTTGAGTGTGCTTTTTAGTGTGTTTTTTAAAATTTTGTGTGTTTTTTAAAAAAGTGTGCGAAAACACAATAAAAAACACAAAAAAACAGTGCCTGCAGCCGCTGGTGATTTATTGCCCTTGCCAGTCAACGTATTTTTTTAGGGGTTTTTTCGGGGAGGAAGACATTTTCGGTGGGAGGAAAGATTTTTTGCCAAAAATAGTATTTTTTGGCGTATATTTTGCATAGTGAAACGCAAAAAGTTCTCAAAATACCAGGATTTAAGCTAAAAATAGCTGTTTTACAAAACATCTCCGGCGAAGCTGGAGAATTTTTGAAAATTTTTCAATTTTCGGCAATTGGAAAAAATTTGGGCCTCCAAAAATTCCGGGGGGGGGGGAGGAAGCAAAAATCCCGGAAAGGGGGAAGGCATTTTCGCCCCCCCGTGTAAGATACCCTGAGTCGAGTCGTTGGAACTTCAGAAAACCTACGACCAGCTGGGAATCTACAATGGCCGTTCCAAGGTGGTCACCGCAGCGGCAGCAACCATGACCAGAAAGGAGCGTGTTCTGTTGGCACAATTGAGAGTCAATGGACACTGCAATCTACTGGCCCAGTATCTACATCGCAATGGTATCTCTGCTTCCCCGGGCTGTCCTTACTGTGGGGACCCAGAAGAAGACATTATACATTTTTTCCATTGTCCGGTCCATACGGCAATGTGCACCCGGTACCTCGGCCCAAATCATAATCATCTTGGTCCTTTCGGAGGAGCCCCGGACGGTCCTGGAGTTCCTCAAGGGTGTGGGAAGTAGGGATCGACTGGAATTCCGGTTCCGGTACTTTTCGGTTCCGGTTCCGGTTTTTCAAAACGTACCGGAACCGGAACCAATTTTAGCGTATTATGAAAAGTGAAATTTTATTAAAATTTTGAAAAATTTTGTAAAATTTCTTTAAACTTTTTGTAAAAATTGCGATTCTCTTATATAAGCAGAATATTATTTTCTCAAAAATTTTCACCTGCGGCGCTTTTGCATTATATACTTAGAATTAGTATTAATATTCAGAATTAGTAATAATTATTTAATACACTATCGTTAATTTGTAATTATGAACATTAATTACGTATATGATAAAAAATGTTGTGCACTTATACAATTCAGAAAATTAGAATAGAGCAGCACAAGCCCGCCGATTCGATTTCTATTTACTTTTTGATAGATTTACTTTAAAATTGTTAAACTGAATTTTGCTAAATTGGAATATACGTGTATATTGAAACGTTGGCGTAGACCTATGTTATTTCAAAATTTAGTGCACTGTTGCATAATTTGAAGACTGTTTTAGCTCAACTATTGTTGAAATAGCACGCAGAAAAAATTATTATTTATCTATTGAATACAAATAGAATAAAAGCACTTAAACTAATATAGTAATAAATATCTTACGTGCATACAAGGTTTGTCGGAGAGGTCATTCGCGCTTTCGCGAAGAAATTCTTCCCAATCGACCCGCGAATGTCTTCTCGAATTTGCGAATTTTCGCGAAAAATTGGTCATTATTTCTGGCCGGCACTGTATACTAAGAAAAGAATGTCGATGGCATTATTATATACGTATATTCGCGACAATTTTTTAATATTTTGTGTTTTGAAAATGCTGCGACTTTTCTTGGAGCTTTAGTAAAGTTGTAACTTTTGATTTTGACTAGAATTTGTCAGGTAACTCAGATAAAAACTAAACACGTTTCTGGCTTTTTTGTCGAAAGCTCGCCCGCAGACATTTCGTGGAATCAATTTCTATCCATTTATTTAGATTAATTTAATATTCAGTTTAACTAAGAATTTAATTTTTATTTGTGTGTCAAAACTTTTGAAAAAATTTTCGATTTAATATTCAGTTTAACTATGAACTTAAAGAAAGAAATAGTTTTTTTATTTGCCAGTGAATTGTCTTTAAAACGCAACATTCGGATAAATCATTCATCGAGATTAGAATTTTAATGCTATGATAAAGTTTAGCTTTATAATAAAGCAAAATTTTCATAATAAATTGCAAATTTCGTATTTGTGAATTCAAATAACTATATAGAATACAATTGAAACGTTATTACAGTGTTCAGTTGCAACAAACAAGCAAAAAATTGCCCAAAAACTGTTCAAAACGTCAGAAAATTTTCGATTTTTGGAGTGTTAAAGAGCTGGTTCCGGTTCCGGTTCCAGTTTGCGGCAATTCGAGTTCCCGGTTTTTGGAGTTCCGGTCGATCCCTAGTGGGGAGGTACCCCACCTCTCCAATCAAAAGCTTAGGCGAATAACTGTATTGTTCTGTGCTTAAGAAATAGTGCTTGAATTATTGATTTTACAATCGTCTTTTAAACGAATCTGGTGATTTTGTTTAGTAATTTTCGGTCTTCTCTTAATTTAAATTTCTTTTAATGCTTCCTTTCTGCCACAAACATTTTCCTGCTTTTTTGATTACAAACACTACAAAATACCGCCGAGAAGGAGGCTTTTTGAGCTTATTGATAGCATGATATGATTATGCACTGTACATTGTTTGATAATTATAGCGTTGATTTTGTTTCAGATAATTGCACTGTTTGCTGAAATTTATGTAAGTCTATGTTTCGTTGCGCCAGTTTATGTGGTTGGCTCCGTAATTTTGAAGATTTACCTTCTCCTACCCTTGTTATTGTTTAGTTTAGTTATTTATGCTCGTATAATATGTTCACTAATTAGGCAGCAGAGTTATAGCCTACCTATGCTACTGCACGATTAAAAAATTAAGAATTGTGCCAAAATTAAAAAATACAGACAATTCTCTGGCTGGGAGCGCTTCGAAAATCAAGTTAATGCGGTTAGAGATGCTAGCAAGACCAGTTCCTAAGGAGCTGTATCGGTTTGACATAGGGTAAACTTTTGAGACGAGTTCAGAGATTTAATTCCGAGGCAACCTCTTGGGTATCCTCTGAACAGGATATCAATGACAATCTTTTATGACTCGGCTCTGGTGAGTAACATGTTTATTATGGTTCCCATAGGTTCAACATGTTCACTATGTTCATATAGTTTTAGGTACTTTTGGAACCAATGGTTTTGAGCGTTCTTTATGTTTGGTGTCAGATTAATAAGGATGTGATTGTCCAGTTTTGGTTTGGAACGCAGTTTAAAGTATGCATTACGTTCTTGTTTTACTTGTAAATAGCGTTAATTTTTGAAACCTATTCGGACATCTTTTTCTGAAATAGCTTCTCGCTCCCGCAGCGCAGTGTGGTTCGTCAGTCATGTGGCGATCTGTGGATCATTTCTGATGCTTATTATAATTCCTATTTAATTATTGTGGTATAAGCCATTGTTTAATAATTCGTGAGTCTACTAAGGATTTTAGATTAACATCGTGTGCTCGTTATTTTATTGTAAGCGTTTCATTATGTTGACACTCTAAGAATCGTTGGCATATTGTGACTTACATAGATTGTGTTGTATGATTAGTTAAGTAAATGCTTTTTTTGTTCAAGTTGTCAAATAAATCCTCCCTGACGCTCTCGCTTTTTTATTATCAGTCAGGATTGGTTCGTTCACAATAAATTTAAAACTTGCACTTGTTTTGTTAAATTCTGTTACAGGACATGTACTTGCCATGGGTTCTATTATTGTTAAATATGATTCTGCGCGGAGGGTACTTGATAATAGTATTGTTCGTTGTCTACAGTTTTGAACCATGCATGCATTGGCGCACACAGAAAATTTTTCGAGGGGGGGCGGACCTCAAAAAATGTAGGGGTCTGGGAATGCCTCCCAGAAATTGAAAAATTTTAGACAATGTCAAAGAAGTCGCTATGGAAAGATTTAGAGTGCCGGAGAGGGGCGCTGCCCCGCCCTAATTTACGCCTCTGCATGCCTGCATAGTTACTAACTCATGCTGTTTTTGTTTTTGTCGTGTTAAAATTTTGTACCTGCTTTAAAACCAAGAGTTTGGCGTTCTTTTTCAATTTGATGAATCCCTGTTGGTGACAGTGATGAATTTATCTGTAACATTTTTATCAGAACTGGAAATACACCGGCGACCTATGATTATCTAATTCAAACTGCTGAATATTCTAGAGGTATCAACGAATTTCTTGGAATTCTTGTTGGCCATATACTTCTTTCTTCAGTTTAAATATCCACAAGATTTTGGGGGACAGGTTTTTGCAGACTCCTCCATTTTGTAAGTTAACAATAATGTTATGTTAGGAATAGAGCTTAGTAAATTGTTATTGTTATATAATGTTCAAATTTTTATTGGATTACTGGTAATTGGACTGTTTCGCTATGGTGAGCTGGGTTTTCATTAGTGGGGGGGGGGTGCCTTGACTATTTGGGTTCCCCCAGTCGACCCCTCTCCCCAGTCCCCACCACTTGTTTTGGGCTTGTTGTTGTTGTTGTTGTTGTTGTTGTTTGGTAGGCGGTCGCAGTTGGTTTCCCATAAACGGCGGACTTTATCAGTCCGCTCCCCGGAGATAGGTCAGGACTGCCTCCGGATTCCGTCTAAGGCAGGAAAGGTGAGGGGACATACCTAGGTGCCGGATTCGGTGAACAGCTTCCCCCACTCACAATATGGTACCCAGAAAATGCCAAATTTTAAGGATTTTTGGTCGAACTTTTCAGGCTTCGCCGGAATTTTTTTAGTCAAAAATAGTCTATTTCAGTACTAAAACTTGACTTTGTGCACTTTTTTATCTTATTTGTAGCAGTATATACCCTACGAAAAAGCGCAATTCATACAGTATTTTTAACATTTTAGCCATTTTACCCCCCCCCTCTTTTGGTCTTCGTCCTCCACAAGTGGGGAGGGGCTCCCCTCCAACTGCTTTGGCCTCGAAAATTCCCGGGGTCTCCCTTATTTTGAAAATTCCGTCATATTCATGAACGCACAAAGACGTGCATCAACGCGTCCGCCTATTAACATACCGCTTAATATTTTACTGTAGTTGATTCACGCTAATACAAATGCATGGGAACGCTTACGCTATAGCAGCGGGAACTATCTAATCTATAATAATCTCTAATCTATAACTTATCTTTCTGGTCATTTACTCATATCTGCCTTTTTGCCAGTTTTTACGGGGTGATTATTTTTTCAGGTACCATTACTTGCCCAATGCCCGTGGCAGCTCTCATGGCTTTGGAGAACCTCCTGCCCGCCGGCCTGGTTGCCGATGGTGAGCCGGGTCGCCATAACTGGGGCAGAGGACAGGCCCTTGGAGATAACTGATCTAAACTGATGTCTGTACATATCCATAAATCTATTCTTATTATTATTACTATTGGTTTTGTCATTTGTTTAATCTGTTGTTTCTGTCCCTTTTCTTTACACTATTGAGAGAACTTTTTAGCCGAAATTGTATTTTTTGGGTAGTATACGTATGTTTCGCGTTACTTCTCATTTGCGTTTTCGCCACTTATTTCTAAACTAGCATAGAATTCCTTGTATCCCTTTTCAGTGATTTGAAGCCGCAAAAGTTCCAGTTTATAGTTTCTTCAAACGATTGAGTTTTAATTGGTGAAATGAGTGACAATGTTTTGTATGCAGTTGGACTCAGGTGTTCCCGGTTTTACCACATGCAGTTTTTTCTGGGCTTATTTTAGGGAATTTTTTGAGGGCCCTCGAGGGGCGAGTCATTGTTGGGGGGGCGAAAATGTTTGGAAATTTCTTCTGAAAACATGCTAAAAATTCCGCTATTTTTATAGTAATCACCAAAAAATAAGCTGATTTAGTGCTGAAATAGGCAGGAAATTGGCTAAAAATCGCCGGGCCGGTAATTTTTCGAAAATTTGGCTTTGTGGGCGATTTTTTCGGAGCAAAATTTTAATTTGCCAATTTTCTTGGAATTGTTTGAGTTCAATCAAAATAAGCCATATTTTGGTTAGCAATCGGCAGACATAAAACCGATGTCATCTACTCTGTTCTCGAAGTTTCGTATTTCGTGTGAAACAGTTTCGGAACTTTAATTGGTAAGGGTCAGAAGCGTTGTTGGTTGTCTTATTGTGATGTTTTTATTAATAAAGTTACAACTGCTTTGTTGTGTTTGCCTGATTGGTCAGGTAATTAACTTCGGTGAAACTTAAGACTGTTCATATGTCGATTAAGAGAGACTTTTGGCGAAAATCGATAGTCGCGGTTCCGATCATTTTCACGTAATATGCCTTTATATGTTCTGAAAAACAAGACAATATATTAGTGTTCGAAATCAAACTGACACAGTTATTCAGGTTCAAAAGAATAGAACGAAGTTAGCAAAGTTTCAAAGCCGCAAA
>JASAND010021158.1:0-24126 GCA_030248195.1 Trissonchulus latispiculum | reverse complement strand
TTTCCATTTTTGTATTTTAGCAGGCGCTAAAATTTTTCTATCCAGGGGAGGATGTTGAGAATCAACTAAAAACCAAGTGTTGCAACTTATCTTAAAAACAACACTAAAATTGATGGTTGCTGTTTGTACAGTCTTTAGCCTGTTAGCTACTTTGATCAGCTAGATCTGATCCATCAGTTCAGTTGTGGTTCGAATTTTGATACGAGTTGGTTGGTTGTCCTCTATATGCTTTTCCCCCAATAAATACATTGTTACGACACTCAGCCTTTTAGTTGGTTATGGTATGGACATCCAGGGATACAGCAACTAAGGTAACTTTGTAGAATAAAGGTAAATTATTAGAATAGGCCCGGTCTAGGAACCTGCAGTCGCACCGCCTCTTAGACCTAGGTTAAGTCCCAGACAGTTAGCTTAGGTTTAACAGGGCTAATGTCTTGATGCCTCTGACCTCCACAATCACGTACGGGCTTTTCTTCAAAGCGATATGAGTACACTGCGAGACAAAGAATGGTGCCGTCCCATTCACTACCGATAGGACCGCTCTGTTTAGGTGCTTAGTCTGCGCTGTGGGTTGCCCAATCGTCCTCGTTATCGCTAGCTTCTACGTCTAGGTTAAACTCGACTCGTTGAGCTGGGCTAAGAGCGGCACGAAGCTGCTGTTCTAAGTCCCATATTCCGTATTTGTCCCCAAGATCAGTAGAAGTCACTTCTTGCTGAGTTACGGTGGCCATGTCACTTTTGACTAGGTTTCCCGCCGGAGCGGCCGTGCTTTAGGTTGTTACTACCTCATCCTGTTGTAGTACTGCAGCGTCGTCCGTATTAGTGGAAGTATCTTCCTGTGCCACCGGTGCCGGTTCCTCGTCGACAGGTGTGCTATCCAGCACAATGATCTCATTCGGGTCGTTTAGGCGAATGCCCCGTCTACCCTTGCGGGGTTGCGGCGGGTCCTCCGACCAGATAGGCTGGTCTGGTTCGCGGAGGGTTCCCTTCTGTTGAAGTTCTAAGGTCCGTTCATAATCCTTCTGAACGAATTCGGCCAATAGTTGTTCAAAACTCTGAGTAGACTGGCGTACCTGGTCCGTCACGGACATTACGTTAACAGCCAGCTGTTGAATCTGTTCGCCAATAGACTGGG
Organism: Trissonchulus latispiculum; assembly: GCA_030248195.1. NCBI lineage: Eukaryota > Metazoa > Nematoda > Enoplea > Enoplida > Ironidae > Trissonchulus > Trissonchulus latispiculum. The sequence continues at coordinate 22,991 of JASAND010021158.1, read as the reverse complement.
CAACTACATGAGCTTGTTGAACAGCTTGATTTACGGTTGCCCAACCTTGTCGAATGACTGCATACTCCGAAGTTTCCAATAGAGCGAATCTGTTACGGGTAGGGACACCGGATTGTACCGGTGTTTTTGGATGTTTCATCCCTTTTTCTACCGGTTCCCACTCACTCTGAGTATCCTTTCGCAATTTCAGAGGTGTTACTGGAGTAGCTCCCAGATTCGTCATCCGATACGTCCGTTTCCGTTAGCTCTCTCCGACTAGGGTTATTCGCTGTTGACCAGGGTTTCAAAGAACTCGGCCGCTTGGGTGGAGACGCCCCAGTAACCACAATACTGGGCGGTTCCTTCGTAAAGATGGGAGTTTCCGGCACCACCTGGGTAGTGACAGCCAGTTCTGACGTTGGGATTTCCCCAGTGCTTACTGCTGAAAGCCCAGTACCCGAGGGTTGGTTTTCCCCAGGGCTTTTAGCTTGCTCCCCATTTACAGGGGCCTGGTTTTCCCCAGGGCTTTTGCGATGAGCCCCGGCTCCCGATGGATTCTCCGTCCGAGTGGGCGTCCATTGTTGTAAAGGTCGAATAACCTCAATGGGGTCCGTTTGCACCTCCTTCGAGGTCGATGTCTTCCTTTGCCTCCGGGTTGTGCCCGCACCAGGTTGCCTGGCACGAGTCTGTGCTGCCATGACTACGGAATTTTCTTGCCACTTCATAGCTTTACGCACTGTAGTAAGCATATTCCATTCCGTACCAGGTGCACGCTTCCACCGCCTATTATACGGGACAGGGCGCTGGGAGGCCCCTCCATCACCAAAGGGTTTCACTTCTTTCCGCCATCGATTCCAGTATTTATATGGCCGAAGGTTGCCTTCGCCATCATAGACTAAGTCTCCTCCATCCGGGAAACCTCCATTTGCGAGAACCACTTCCTCCTCCGGAAACCATTCAGCCCGTCGACGTACTTGCTTGCAGGTTTTGCACGGGCATTTCAATGGGTTTACATCCCGATTTGTATCTTTATTCAAATACAGGCAGACGGGTTCCTGGTCCAGTGGGGGAAGGGGGTCGCCTCCTTCACCCTCACTTTCCGAGTCACTACTCCATAGACCACCGTGGTTCCAATAGGGCTCGTTATTAGATTCGCTAGTAAAATTAGAATTAGTAACAACAAAAGCTTGAACCGCACAGACCATTTCACCAGACGGCTTTGTCGGTGCGGGACACGGGGCCAGGTCTACTGCCCGTGCCCCGCATTCTCGTTTCCCGTTTCCGGGAACCCTTCATACCGACGTGGGCCTACGTAACCCCGGCTGATAGAGCGGGGTCTAACCGGTTGTTGTCGTTGAGTCCGGGCAGTTTCACGTATTGCAGGTAATCCGGGCACTGTTGTTGCCTATGACCGACCAAGCCGCAGTACCAACACCTGCCCATAGGTGGGCGTGGTGGTGGTCGTTCGTCATTACGTTGGTAACCCTGATTACGATTCTGGTTCTGATTCTGGCTCTGCTGTTGAGGCCGCTGCTGGTCCTGCTGGGGTCGCCCCTGCGTAGCGTTATAGCCTCGTGGTCCCTGTCTCTGGGCACTAAAGACCATAACAGCCTGTTCCTTGTCCAGTTCTACCTGCACTGACTCCACAATATGTAGAGCCCGAGTTATCAGATCGTTCTCCCGCACATGAGGCCAGAATTGAACATCGGCCAGTGGGGCCGCCATTCTAGAACGCAAATCCGCTTTCAGGCCTCGTTTGAACTGAGCCACCACCTTCTTTTCCCGATCAAAACCAGGTTCGAATGGGAAGGCTTGCACCGCTAGCAAGCGCAGCGCTGCCATATAGTCATGTGGCTATTCGCGGGGTTCCTGTATCGGGCTATAAAATTGCTGTGCATATTGTTCCGTGGTAACAGGCAAGGGTTCATACAACTGTCGGATCCTAGTCACTAGGTCCTCAAAGGTATCAGGTGGGCATGGAGTCATAGACTCTTTGACCTTGTCATCAAGTAAGGTCCACAGAATTCTATACTTCATACCTGCTGGCACGTCGTGAACCTTTACCGTGGTTTCGAAATTCGCCAACCAGCTAGTAAACTTGATGCTACTCTGTGAACCTTGGAAGGGTTTAACCCCCTTAAAGCCCTTCAGGTATTCGCCCAGATGTTTAAAGCTCTCGTATGACGATGGTTCCCGTTGCTCCGACGGGCGTGGTCGTTGCGACCGCTCTCGCCGAGAGGCAGGATAATCGCGGTCACGCGAGTAGCGTCTAGGACTAGGCGTTCTACGCACAGGTGATGGAGACGGATAGCCCTGTGATGGGGTTCTGGACCGCCGTATATCCTCTCGACGCCGGCGGGGTTGCGCCACCGGTGATCCTCTGACCTGATCGTCCGATGAATCCAGATCTACAATTGGTGGAACCCGTTGCTGGCTCCCTCTGCGACTACGGACTGGTTCCGGACTTGACTGCCGGGCCGGCTGAGACTGCCCCATTTGAAACGGGGGAGCCCCGGCATCTGGATCCATACTTGGGTTGGGCCACATACGTAACAACTCCATACAAACTCGAGGGAAATTCTGCTCGAGTGCCTCCCATGTTTCTCGTGGGATTTCTGCTATCCAAGCTGTGAGCAGGCCTCTGATCACGCTATATTCCTGCTCGGTCAAGCCTCTCACCCGGAAAAGGCCAGCAGTATCTGGCGTTTGGGGCCGGTGTCGGACCGGTACAGTGGTTTGGTCCCGTAGCGGAACCACCCACGCATCCAAAGGTCCGCGCACCTTCGGTTTCCTATCTGGTTCTTGTTCTGGATCACCACCGTCCGGCCGTTGACTACTGCTAGCCCGTTTCGGGCGCTTTGACCGTGTGAGGTCGATATGAGCGGTTGAGCGGAACCGTGGGCCTGACGCTGCTGGTTCGCTAGGGCCTGCTACCCCCGGTTGGCGTGAATTTCCAGTCCCCTCTTGCCGTCGTGGCTTAGGGCGAGTGAACGGAGGGAACGACCTCGTTCCGGGTTGTCGGCGTATGATCGAGCTGTCTGACCCCAGTCTTGGTCTTTGCTGAAAAAAGTTCATTTCCAGTTGGTTAACAAAAGCTCGTAGGTCCGAGACATCAGACATCCCTGGCACCGGTTCTGCTAGCGGTTCCCTATCGGACTCTCTGTTCCGGAGAGTAGAATCGATCCGAGCCAATTTGAGCCGAAGAAACTCCAATTGATCTCTAAGGGTTGCCTGTTCGTCCCATTCTTCTTCGATAACCTCACCCTGATCAGTAGGTGACAGAAACTCATCGGTCTTCTGTGAGGCCTCATCCTCTTGTTGGTCGTCGTGACCCTGATCCGTGACTTCTTCGAATATTTCCTCCCTTTTGGAGGCCTTATTTCTGTCCGAGTCTGATCTCAAGTACGGTCTACTAAGCGTAGCGCTTGTAGAAGCAGGGCCCGCTGATGCCTGGCTGGACGATGATTGAGTAGAAGAATTCTTGCTCAAGGTCGATGGGGGAAACAGTCGTCCAAAACCGTCTGGATTCAAGGGCCGATTATCCATTGCGTCACTTGAAGTGGCCGTATCAGTCGGCTTGGTCGAAGCCTTAGATGTTTTCACAGGTGAATGTTGAACAGACATTTATATAAGAGTCGAGGGAAAATTACACGAAAGGTAGATTCAACAATTAAACACGTACGAATGGTTAAAATAGGAAATCGAGTTAAAATGAAACACTTAGGAGAACAACTAAATGGCTTACACAATATAAATATCAGGAGATCAAATCTGAGAAGTCACAAAGGAAAAACAATTACACTACTATAATGACCAAAACGGAAAAAACGCAAAAATAAAAGGGGCCAAACTAAGAAAAAGAAAAGGTCGAGGACTGGCAGCCTAATGTAAAGTTGGATGTGTATAGGCAGCCAAACTTTACGGGTGGAAACTGCGCGCGTATGGAAACGACGAACCTGGAGGAGACTTATGTTCCAGTCGACCTGGGCAGGATCTCGCCAAGAATAATTAAACCTAACCGAAGACTAAATAAGGCTGACTAAAGGACTAACAAATGCCTAACTATCTACTATGGAGAGAACTTTGAATAAATTAAATACACGCTCAGTAAGTAATTAGCCTACCTAGACTTGGAAATAACTCAGAGTCCTACCTACCGACTATACAGTTCTAATAAAATCCTAAATAAATACACCCTAATGGCTCAGCTACTGAGACCACATTTAATACAAAAACAGGCAAAGGGAGAGACTCCCGAGAATTGCACAAACGGATGTAAAGAATTTTGACAATGAAACATTCATCAACAAAGTTTACAAAACAGAGAAAATTCAAGCAAGCCAACACTCCAAGAAATGGCTACACTTAAGCATGACATGAATAAAATTTCGATACATGTACAAAACGGTTTACGTAAACAAATTCTACCCCACAAATTGTTTAAACCCTTCAAAAAGCTATTATCTCACAAATATTTCCCTAAGCCGTTACGGCTAACTAAACCATATTGATGTCATAATATACTCTCGTCTAAAATCAAACTGCAATATTAATTCCAAATATCAAGGAATAAAACAAAATAATACACCCCTAATAAATTTGGAGTGACCCACGAGGTCGCCTCGGAGTCTAGTGTATAAAGAAATAAACTAAAATCAATACTTACGACTACCAAAAGCAGGCTCCGAATTAAAGGCAATGGCTAGGCACACACTTTGAAAATAACGGCCACACGCTAGAGTGAATAAAGACAAGACTGACTAGTTTTAAAGTGAAGGCTGAGAGAGATGCCTAGTGAGTTTTGATTGGTCCATTTTGAGACCTCCTTTGCAAACGGGATGCTCAGCGAGCATCCAGAGAAACTTCAAAGGACAAACAGCGCCACCTAGCAGCTAAGTGGGCTTAATAAAACGCCACGCATTTTAACATAGACAAATGAACAATTTCAAACTAATTTCAACACAAATTTACATAACACACATTTCACACTAAAATTATCATTCTCACCAGAATTTCACATTAAAATAAACTCACTAAAATACACACAACTCACACATTACAACTCACACATTATATAGCCAAAGTCCTAAGCTTAGCTGTGAGTTTATACTGAGCAGGTGGAATGCTGAATCGAAAAAGGAACTTCAGATTCGTGTTCTGCGGCTTGCGATTGTAAACAGTAGAATTTCGCAAAACATTTTCGATATAAGAAAACTCAGCGTGAACTCACCCTTGCAAGTTGGTCAAGTTTTAAAAATTTGAGGGTGAGAGGGTAATCGAAACAGGACCCAAATCCTTGACTATGAAGCTGAAGATTGGTGATTTGATTTACATCTCTTCACATCTTTTCATCCCAAGCGTAGACTAGAAGATCCTGAAATTTTGCTACTATTAAATACTTTAGAATATTTTTCTCAATCTGGCTACCTTATCTTTAAAATTTTCAAGCATACAAACATAAATATACTCAAAGCGTTGGAGTTGGTGTTTGAGTTAGTCAAAACAATATTCCTAATTTAAAAGAGTAGGTGTCGGCAGACGCCATGCTAATTGACCGGCTTGTTGCATAATATTTTCACGATAAAGGGATGCCGAACGAAGGTTTCAACTTTCCTCCAGGGTAATAATGCCGAATAAGTGTATGTATGTTATACATAGCCGGATCAGAACATTATGTGTTAATTTGTAAGCTATACTGGGAGTCTGACCAAGGAACGTTAAGTGGAACCTTTTATAACAAGGATTGAAACCCAGTGAGGTTCTAACTTTCCGGGTTGGTGATGACTTAATGATATATAGTTTGTCCTCCTTGCTTAACCCTAACCTCTGATTGGTGTACCTACATGAAGCCAAGGCAATATAGGATGCAGTGCAAATCCGAATAGCTTAATAACTTTGCACTTTTTTTCCGATAAACACATCTTTTTTGACTGAGCGTCGTTTCTGTTGAACAATTGTCATTAAGTGTAAAGCTAACTGTAAAAGCTATTTGCATCAAGACCTTTATTAAGTTTATTGCTAGGCACTTTAAGGGTTAAAGACAATATTTTTACTGTATCTCGAAACCAAACGAAACTCCTAGTTCTTTGTCTTCCACTATAATGCCAGCACCAAAATAAGATATTTATATATATATATAAGGTACCCCTTATTTTATTATTGGTATACAATTACGCTACTTGATAATTTTATTTGATTTATTTTTGAATTGGCATGTTCAGGGTTAGCTAACAGCAAATGACAAAACCTCTGAATTCAATGTTGAACCTGCTGTTTGTTCACCCCAGTAACCTCAGATCAATGCAACAATTAAGTACCTAGTTTCCTTGGCACCTTCAGGATTTCTGAGAGTTTAAGTATTTATACCAATTTTCACGTGGGCACGGTATATAATTATTAATCATGACAAGTTCGTGCTATTCTGTGTTAAGCTCAATATATACATCCGTATGGGTTAATGTTAAGGTTTTAGGTTTGACTTGTTTTTGTTTAATACTTACTTTTTACAAGTTTTTATTATCTTGATTGTTTTGACTATTATCAAGACTACATACATCTCATAGGATTCATCCTGGCATGTGCATGTGTAAATATGTAAGAATTGGATTTTGGTCTTCTGTAAGCCAAGTCACTAAACGTAATGTGGTCACCCGACAATCTAGCAAATTCTTGCTATCTGTAATTTTCTTTGTAAAGCTTTTCTTTGTAAATTACAACTTCTACATGAATTTAATCTGGTCGATGGAAAAATTGAAAACTGTATATAAATTACTCAACTAATTTTGTGCTATTGTAGTATAACTTTATCTCGACCTCAAGAGGCATTAAAGAAACCAACTGACTTCTGATTCTTCACCTTTACGTTGTTTGATTCTAAATATATACACACGTGGGTTTAAGCATAACGTAAATCATCTAAATATTTCCTATTATTAGAATTTCTGGCTTTGTTAATTTGGCAAATGACAAAAATTAGTCTTAATTATGAGACGGTTAAAAGATATTCTTCTATAATTGGATGTACAAATTAAAGTTAGCTATTTTCAGACAGTGTGGCAGGTAACGGTCATTAGACCAATGGTTTCTCTCCGAGGTTTATCTGTCTTTACTCTGTGCGGATTAGTGCTAACATCGTTTGGGTGGCAGGCGCAGGAGTGTGAACCTGGTCTGATATCATGCAACGGTATGTATGTATGGAAGTTCGCTGACTTGAAGCTACAATTTTAAACCACTGAAAATGCTGCTGAAGGGCAAAGTTACATAGAGCTGTGTTACAAGGTAGAGAAGACGGAGCAGCACAAGTTGTTTAGGTTTGATATTTAATATTAGACTATGGAGTAGTGTCAAACAAAACTCACCCATAACCACAAGATAGTCCTATATTTCGGAAACTTTTCAATTTCAAGTATTATATAGTGGATTTGCGGTGTGCTGTCACTAGAATCTTAGTTACCCAATTTGCAGTGGGAATATTTGGTGTTAGCGTGCTGAGGATGTGTCGACCTGACATAAGATTATGACTCTTGTCATACTCTCATGGTTTATGTTTTCTTGCTACCTACCACTAAATGAAATATTTAATATCAGTGGACAGGTATAAGAAAGTAAGAAATGTTTCAGGAATTTGTATGCCCTTAGAATCTTGCCTGTTTCCGTCCCTCCGAAAACGACATCTGCTGGGAGACTCTGCGTGGCTCTGGTCTTGTTCGAATCAATGGCAATGTGAACAAAACTTCTGTTGCATCCGTGGAGTATGTAGACCTTGTGTATGGTCATAGTCACTGTTTAACACAAGATTATGCTGTAATCTTAAGTAAAAGTAAAAAAGGGTGCTTATCGTCAGGATGAAAATTTCAATTAGTATAATCAAGAGTAATGATAGGAAGAGTACGACACCATACCACTCCTAGTGGTTTCTAACTTCTAGATGCTCGGCACATTAACGCCGAAATGGCGTTAACTCGGGGGGGGCGGTAACAATGTGTTTATATGCGTTTGAACTAAAACGCATCTGATTGGTTAATCGCCTACCTTATGTCAAAATTGCGTGTATAAGGTGACCCCCCGAGATCTCGGGGGGGGAGGGCTCAGGTTAACGTTGTTAAGCATGGAATAATGTGGGGGGGAATGGGGGGTGCAGACCCCCCCAGACCGACAAAAAACGGGTAGACCCCCTCAGCGAAAAGGAAAATAGGGCAGACCCTCTTGTCCAGAAAGGAAAAAAGGGTAGGCCCCTCAGCAATTTTTACTAAAAATGGCTATTCTAGCAAATTTTAGCGATTTTTTCAAAAAATTTCTTGAAAATCGTTAAAAATTGTCATTTTTTACTAATTTTTGACCAAAAACGTTAAAAATTCGCAATTCCTACTAATTTCGGGGCAGACCCTCTTAAAATTTTGGAATTTCTCAGGGGTAGATCCTTCGCCGAGGTCGGGGTAGACCCCCACCAGAATCGGACCCCGTGTTAATGTATGTTGTTAAGCGTGTGTTTATATGCATTTGAACTGAAATACAATTGATTGGCTACTGAGCTTCTGCTACTGAAATGCACTGATGAAAGTTACGGAACTAACTAGCCAATCAAACGCATTTCAGTTCAAAAGCATATATGTGATAAAACGGTTCGGGTTCGAATGAGTCTTAGATCGTTTGGAGAACCGCTACTAGAGGGGTCCGTTCTCCTTGTGTGAATTCGCTGCCGTTTCAGCACAATATCCACCCCATACAATAGTAGAGACTCTGAATAAACCTAGGTAAGACTCGATTCACGCTCGGAAGAGTGCTGGTGAAGTGACTTTCCCGTTCAATATTGGTCGGAAACTTGGCAATCGCTCATAAGGCGACTAGTGACTATAAGCGATATTCTAAGTGGAGAGCGCTGGTGAAATGGCTCTACTATTCTAGTTAGTCGAGTGCTGGTTAAGTGACTCGATAATCGGTTAAAGAAACTGCATACAACAGACTTTAATGAACTTAGGTAAGGTACACATTAAGCAGTGCGGATTCACCAAAATACAAATAATCATCAACAGGGAGACAAACGCTTTTGATTACAATAATTATTATTAAATGTCTGTGGATACTCTAATACCAATTGTGCATATTGATCAATAAGAATGTGTCAAGGTTACAATCATTCAGAAACAGTTAGGCATCAGCAACTAATTATGCATATGAAGCAGACGTTATACAGATACTTAGTTTCCGAGGTACAACATACTTCCAATAAACTAATGTTGCATATAAAAATGGAACGCACAGACGTAGAATGGCAGAAATAAACAGTAACTTCAGCTTTTTAAGCACTTTTAGTTCAAGTCCCGATCTCGCTTACTTGCTTACTCTAGAAACTCACAATCACCTGACAGCTCTGAAACTCGATATTACCTTGTTGATCCGAAACTGAAAAGAGATGATCCGATTGAAATGGCAGCACAGCTAATGCATAAAATACAAGGGGGGTCTGTGGAGTCGAGGGCGCTCAAACAGGTCCAAAACACACGGTTCACGGCACCGAGAAGCCAACACAAAAATCAGGTCTAGGCTCAACTGGCCTGTATAGTAGATCACACTAAACACGGGTCTCTCTGACCGACCGAACTCTGTCAAGCGCTAACCCAAGACTGACTGGGAAAAATGGGGGAGACCTGTCAGTGAGAACTCTAGCTCCGCCTCTCGACTCTCCCAGGTGCGTGACGTGCAAATTTTCATACTGTAGTCGGAAAATCTTTGTGTTTCTTTAGATGTTAGGCGATGGCATTGTGTGAGTGTCAGTTACGTCACTTTTGTGTGACATAGTGGTTTGCTCAAGGGCTTTTAGGGTTCCAGCAAATTTCTAGTTAATCCCGATTAACCCCAGCAACCTCCAAATTGCAAAATTACCCAAATTAAACGGTTTGCTCAAGTATTAACGAAATTTGATTTAAGATCCCTTTTCCTTTCTTTGCAAAACGAGTCCTTAGAAATTTCATGGACAAAGACTGATCCAACTGGTGTTGTCCCGTTAGCGCGCACAAAATCTGAAAATCTTTAATTGTAGTCCCGTTAACGCGCATGTGCCGTTAGCGCGCATTGACCTTTCATTTTAACGAAAGGCCCGTTAGCGCGCACGTATATATGTATATATACCTTTACCAAGAGTACATAATATATTATGTACTCTTGCCTTTACCACGCACACAATATAACTATTTTATAGAAATGAAATGCTTTTACTTGAATTTGTTGAAATTTTAATTGTTGAAAATAAACCTTGAAAACTTTATTAAAAAAACTTCATTCAAAAATCATTGAAAACTAAATCAGTATTGATGTTAAATTCAGATCATTACCTAAATATATAATGAATCGTCACTGCACAGGTTGTCGTAGTTCACATAAAAGCTTGGGGTTGTATGAAGTTTATATTCATAACGCTTGTTGGTTGTACAGGAGTAGCTTGGTTTTACAATTCCACTTACATTATATTTAAATTGACGGTACAATTTTTATATTCATTTATATATTTATAGTTGTTTTTAAAGATTTTCTGTTAAAGTCTTTACTGTTGCCGAAATTGCAAAGCTTTAAATAATATTCCATATGACAAATTGCGCGTTAATGGGACTTGCGCGTTAACGGGAATTGCGCGCTAACGGTACTCTAATAAACATGCCTGATTTATCCTGTATTGACATAAGTGCGCGCTAACGGGACTCGCGCGTTAACGGGAGTGAATCGATCCAACTGGGCGAAACATCAAAACAAGTTACATCATCAACTTCAAAACGTTTTGGTCACATAGGCCGTTTCAGAGACAAACAGAAACCAGGACACAGATACCCTACAGTCAAACACAGCTCAAAAGATCAGACACAGCTCCCAAAAGGAGCTCAATCCATGTTAAAAACGGAATCCATAGCAAAAACAGACACCAAACTTTCCCTGCCTTAGTTCAACTTTTCCAGCTTCCCTCACATATGTAATGAAATTACTGTTTCTGTTACTGTAATTGTTGTTTTGTTCAGTAAAAAGGCGTTTCGCGTTATTACAGCCTCACCTAGCAACCAGGAATAGGTTATTAATAACTAGTATAAGGTGGCCTAAGTAAAGAATAATCTGGGCCCCACCCGGAAGTCTACCAAAAAAGGCTAACCCAGTGAGTTATTAATTGGTTCTGTCGAAGATCTCATGGCCAGTCCATTTATCCATGCCAGATAATTGTATAAAGGAGCAAGCTTTATCTGCTATTGTCAATTGTAACCTGTACTTGCATTGTGTGTCTGTCAGAACTGCCAGAATTGCCTTGAAATCTCAACAATTCAGTTAATTAACAGGGCTTGATTAAGTGCGTCTTAACTGAGTTCCTGCGGCCGTATTGAGGCCCTTGAACTACACTAATTAGTGAACTTCATAGGTGTCAGAGTCATTTAAAATATGCATAATTACCTAGGTTATCTCAACTCTTAGTGCAAGGATTCGAACCTTTGACCTTTTGCCGTTCCTGTACGTGTGTGGGACGGCCGTATTGAGGCCTCCTACGATTACGCAAACCCCTATTACATCAGTCTTGTGTAAGGGCGGTCGTAATTGAGACCCCCTTTAATTCCCCTGTCTTTCCCCTCTTCATGTCAGCGTTGCGCAATGGCCAATTACGGCATAAATCCCCTTAAACAGCAAGAAAACACGTTATTATCCAGTTTATTAGTACATTTACACAACACATAAGAACATTTACATAATATTAACATTTCTTCTTCTTTAATCCCTGAAACAACAAAAAGTACAAAACAAGTACACATTTTTTAAATCCTACGTACTGTTTTAATTCCACTATTTAGGGAGTTTTCTAACTCCTCCCTTTTCTCTTCTCCTTTTACGGGTCGGCCTTTTATCTTTGACCGCCCGCCTGTTTGTCTGGAGAGCGTGGAAAGCTCCCAGACCTTACGTGAACGAATGCCATTCAGGCATTCATTCACGTAAGTCACACAATAGTGACCTTATAAGGGTCACCGCTGACCTCCCACCCACAAAAGGCTGAATCCAGCCTTTGCACTACTCAGTATAAACTTAGGTAGACAATAATACATACATACAATTGTATACAATAACAATAGGTACTTAGGTAGTTAATAATTCTAGGTAGTTTTATAGTTTATTAATCCTAACTTAGGTACCTAGCTCTTAGTTCTTACGTAAGTTGTTTTCGTTCTTTTCGTCTTTTGGGTCCTTGATGGACCAAACAGGTGAGGCCCCTTTGCTTTCTGCTAAGCAGAGGGAGCCCTTTTGTGTTGGCCGCTGGAGGACCAAGTTTTAAGAAAGATTGGAGTTTCTGTTTACTCCAAATTTATGGGCCCCAGCAGAGACCCCTAAAACTTGATACTTAAAATCCGGCCTTTGGCCTCCTGTCTGTCTGATTTAGGGGTCATCTGTTCCCATTAATTTGGGGGTCCTCCAGCCGCCAGACGCGCCTGTGGGCTACCGTAGGGCACGACTCGGTAGCCCAATAACAAAGCGTGATCATTCGAAACAGCCAATCAGCTGTTAGAAGCTGAAAGGCCAACCCCCTGACGGGGTCTCGACTGCAATTAGCAGTTTGCAGTCAGTGCTTGACATCATGGGTTTATTTTGATTAAAAACCCACTCTAAAACCACTATTTTATCTCCTTTCTAGCCCTCTCCGTTTTCACTATCAAAGACGTTTTCAACTCCCAAAAACGATGCAAACTTGGGTAGTTAGTTTAAGGGAAGACCCTCACCTACCCACCTTGAGGAAGGGGAGTTAGGCCACTCCCCGGGAGTAGGCCTTTCAGGGTAGGACCCCCCTTCATCCCCACAGCCGGCAACCAGAGTTGCCGGCCATATTTTCACCGCATTATCAAAAGCCACTGTTGTAACCTTGTCTGTTTTAATCACTGCCGGGTAAAACCTGAGGTTTCCTAAAACGCTCTAAAAGCAGAAAACTCAACCTTTTAAATACCGTTCAATCTAATAATTATTAAGACGTCAAGTGGGGGATACCGGCTCCCCTCTAATTAAAAAGCTGTCCTTAGCATATTTTTCGTAATAATTGCTTGAACAGCAATTATTGTCCACGTTGGCTTTTGCACAAATACAAACAAACACACACGGGTAATCACGTGGGAATGGCCAGTTCTGGACCATTCCCGAAATATACCGCACTTCCACGCATTCGTAGTTATTATTAAGAATTAGTTAGGATAGTATCTTGGGAATTAGCCCCATTTTAGTACTGTTAGGGCAGTAATTTGTACTGTGTTGCATAAATGCGGATCCTCACGTAAACTCCTCCAGTTGAGGTTGTGAGAGAAGTCAAGTATGCGTGAGGTATGAATGTTGCGTAACTGTGTCTGAATAATTGTGTGAGTGACTGTGAGTGCATGACCGAAACAGTATGCGTGAAATAATGTAGTTACGATTGTCTGCGTGTGTCTATTGTCTAAATGGGCGTGTGAAAGTGGTATGTGTGAGTTTGTATGAATGAGATTACGTTTGCTGTGTGTGTTAATAATCGTATGAATGGGACTGCTCATGTAAACCCCTCGCGGAGGTCTTGAGTGTAGTCTGTAGGGAAGTAGTTAGTTACATAATAATATTAAGCAGTAGTTAGACATAATAATTAGGGCATCAAAAAACAGTTAGGTTAGGTAAGAAATAACAGTTTAGTTCTATGTTAGTCAGTTTAGTAGGTATAGTAAGCGTTAGTAGTTTTAGTCATAGCAATTATAGTTAGTACCAGTAATAGCGGTTAATATTGTAGTGTTAGCTAGGCCTGTTAATAATTGTTAGTTGTCATTAGTATGTGAAATCCGGTTATAGATTGACCCCCAGAGGCCTGCGTAAGTCACCCGGTTCAGGGTGCAGGCCCTCTGCAGAGGAGGGGCAATCTACCCTTATCCAGTTAGATTTCCAGGCCCAGGTTAAGAGTGTTGGTAACCTCATTTGCATAATTGCGATAATATGTTCTAGGAACCCAATAGTAGGTTACCAACCCGGGTTAGGGTTATAATCGTTACCGTTTAGTCTAGTTAGGCCTGTAGGGTATGAAATGGGCCTCAGTTAGTACCAGGTAGCCCCTAGTCGGTAATAGTCAGTAGTAATCGGTAGTATTTAATATTATCCTGTTTAGTGGCCAGATTTGGGCCTTTAGTAAGTATTATCCGTCAGTTGTAGCAAATAGGTTACGCGTCATATTCTGGGTAATACGTAGTAGTCTAGTGTAGGTCAGTTTAGCTGTAGTTCTAGGTCTGTAGTAAATACTGAGTAGTGCCTACGTGACTCCATGCCCGTGAGAGGCTCGGCCAGAGCCTCATTTGCATATTTAACCAAGTAGGCCGAAATGGCCCAAGCTTGGCCGTCTCCTTTCGTTTGACCATCTAAAACGTCAATTTTCATCTGTTTTCAACCTAAAACTACAAAATAACACATTACACATTACGCAATACACAATTCGGGTCTTGAACCCGCACGTGAAAGCCAATCGGTTCGGACAATAGTTGCTGGGGTTCTAATCCCCACCACCTCTGTTTCTAATGGGTTTTAACCCATTTGATTCAGGTAGCCGATCGACGCCTGCTCACCGCTAACTGAGTCCTCTGTTGCTGCGAAGATCGATTCTGTTTGGTACTGATCCTGCTTGAGCCAGATCAGTGTGGAATTCACGTGGAGCGGTGTCCCGTCAGTCCAGTCAGTCAGTAGTCGTATCAGTTGTGCCGAGGATCCGGAAGTAGATCCAGTCACCGCCCAGCCCAGTCTAGTTGCCCTCCAGTGAATCTGTTCAGTTCGGAACTATCAGTCTAAGGTACTGCCAGTATTCGAGAATTGGGTGCAGATAATCAGCGCACCGTGCAGCAGCGTCCGTCGTTGGTCAAGCCTGAGTCACCTGTTGGGAAAACCTTGGCGTTCAATACCTAAAGGCTGTTTTCTAGTTCTCTATCTAAAACGATATGTTCAGTGAAAGTGGTACCGCGTACGTCCTGATCCTTACCACCGAAGTTTCTCTGTAGAACAATTACCGTTATAACCACTGTATCGTAATCTAATATTGAGATAACTATCTGAGGAAGCCGATCCGACCTTTCCGACAATAACCGACACTCTTCCAGCCTGTAACTGTCATTATCCATTCTAGAGACGGAACTCTTCTCGAAATTCAGTTATTCTGGGCAGTCAATTATACGGAGACGCCAGAGCAAAGCCAACCTCGCTCCCACCTGATTCGGATTATAAATAGTTGTTAATTAGTATACCTTGTGTGTGTGTGGTCCCAAGAGTTATTGTAAGGGACAGAGTCGAAGTAGAGGCTAGCACAGAGCCTAAGAGTTGAGTGAGATAAAGCACATAGGATACCGGTTAGTAGTTAGCCCGTAGCAGCACTAGAGTGTGTTATATCTGAAGCGAGAGTACTGTAACGACCCCGAAACCGGATAACCAGCCCTAATCGCGAAAGTACCAGTCAAACTAAACCAAAAGGCAATTCTGGCAGACAGTATCTTGTGTTACTGTTATTGTAAAAACTATAACTGCAGTGATCCATTGTCTGCTGGAATTTGGTAAAAGTGTGTGTGTACTTTGTAATAATAAATAATTATCCTTTTAGCTGCTTCGGCTTTCGCGTACGTTTCAGAGATCCCCAACTCTATCCGCATTGAGGTTAGAGTTGATACGACAGTCGCCCATTGAGACTATAAATCCCGATTCCCCTGTCTAAAACGAACTCACCCCGTTAGACCCCATTTTAGGTCAGCTATTGAGCCCTGGTTGTCAGAACACCACTACAGCCGGTGCATCAATCTAAGCGAAGATTCATCTTTGCGTGCCGACCTTGACTCGTGTCTTGGACCCTGATCAGATCTAGCCTACATAGTCTAGCCTAGTCTATTGTAGCCCTAGCCAACTACATACGACCCCGAACAGAACAAAGATTTATTGGAGATCACGACCCCCTCCAATACAGAGAAGTCCAACAAAGATCTGACAGAGTCTATTACACATATAAACACACGCTTAGCAACATTTAGCTGATCCCACCCCCTCCCCAGACCTCGGGGGGTCACCTTATACATGTAATTTTGACATAAGGTAGGCGATTAGCCAATCAGATGCGTTTTACAGTCCTGGCCACAAATGGTGCACCTACCCTTCGCGAATGCGAATGGCGTTCGCCTGTTCGCGAAAGTGCGAACGGCCAAATTTTGCGAAGGCTGACCTTTGTGAACTTTCGCACCCATTCGCAGTTTTGTTTATACCTAAGTCCAGTATTCTTGATAGCTACGGTTGTTTTGATTTTTGATTAATCGAACTGAATCAAATCATTAATATTTCACAGCAAAAAATCGAACTGAATCAAATCTAATTGAATTTTCAGAAGCCAAAATCGAACTGAATCAAATCAAAACTTTTGTCCATTAATCAGTAATATTGATTTTGATGCGATTCTGATTCAAGTTTTGATTCAGCAGAATATTAAAAGCTTTCACTTAGTCTCATATCCACTATGAAAAATAGTTTTTCATACATGCATCTTTTCGAGTGCTGTTGAACCTATTATTATGTACTTTAAGGTTTATTTGTGCTCTTCACTAGGGAAGTGCTCACCGCAGAGACACCAGCAAAATCTTAACAAGGAATTTTTAGGTTGGAAGACTGTATTTGCAGGCATTTACTGCTTTATGTGGCCTGGCCTTTTGCGTTTCGAGAGACTGTTAGATCATACAAGTCCTGAAATTTTTATGTTCTCTGGTGATTATGAATCAAGTTGATTTAAGTTATGTAAAATTTTCAAAAACGCAAATTCGAAAAATCAAAAGTCGCAATAGTCGCACCAAAATTCAGTTTTGGTAAAAACTGCATCAAAATCAGAACTTTTCAAATTGAAAAAATCGAACTGCATCAAATCAATTTATTTTTCGGGTGCAGAAAATCGAACAGAATCAAATCTGACTATTTTTCAGAGGCGAAAATTGAACTGAATCAAATCAAAACTTTTGAGGCCGCATCAATACAACCGTATTGACAGCTGTATTTACTTGACACAGACAACTGACAGGGCTACTACTAAAACTGATACAAAGGCCACTACTAAAAGCTAGTGCAAGTGAGGGTTCTTCTGATTGACAACAGTTGTCAATCAGTCTTAAAAGTCCCAGCATGGTATATAAATTACTGGAGACGCCATTGCAGTGGCGCGAAGGCTAAGAAATGAAATTGAAATTGTTCGCACCTTCGCGAAGAAATTCAGCATTCGTAAGCTGCGAATGGCTTCGTGAATTTGCGAAAATTCGCGAAAATAGGTAGTACACTATTTCTGGCTAGGACTGTAGTTCAAACGCATATATAGGGTTGTAAATTGTAAAAAAGTAAAAATGTTAAAAAACATTTTTACAGTTATTAACAGTAGCAAAATTTCGGACTTTTTAACAGATTTTTTACACTTTTTAACACCACTTTTTTACACTTTTTAACACTAGATATTTTACACATTTTTAACATTTTTTCACACTACTTTTCGGAATTTTTTACACTTTTTCACATCTACGTTTACCGCCCATTGTGAAAAATATTTTCAAGTACAGTATACATTGCAGACAGGCTTTGTTTCAATACGTGAAAATCACATTAAAAGTATTTTATTTCAACAAGTAAAAAATCATATTAAAACTAAAGACTGTGGTTGGGCCCTGTTGAGGAGAGGATTTTTGGGAATTAATTTTCGATTAATAAGTTGCCGACTGTAACTCAGCTGCAACTGAATCTCGTGCCAGATAACCTGCTCAGAGGATTGTTTCCTTTCATTGAAAATTTAGAAATCCTGCAAGATGGGTTCACTAAGTGGACATATCGGTCCATAAAATTTAACAAAATGCCCAATTAATTCTAAGCCATAATGGAGCAGTATTTCAGAATCAAAAATTTCACACCAAAATAATTCCAGAATCTTTCAACTAACGTAACTAACTCACACCAGATTATACTCTGACGGACTTTTTTAAACCGAACATTCTCGTTATTTGAAAGCTTTGAAACTTGAAATAGAAATTTTTGAAAATTGTGAAATTAAATAATTTGAAAATGCTCTTGATTTTCTGATCTCACTAATGCAAATAATATAAATGACACTTTCAATACTTTGCTTTTGCTAAATCTGTCATTCACTTTATAAATGCAAAAAGAAACCATGAATTAGTTTCTGGAGGACTGCGAGCAATTAACAAAATTCTTGATCAATTACTAAAATAAATAATAGCTTTAGTGGCTGTGGCATGCAATAAATGCTTAACCCATCCTTTCTAACAGTTGAATAACGCTTCAATCATTACTGTGGTACAGAGGAAAGGCATCGAAACATTTTTTACACATTTTTTACACTTTTTAACACTTTTTTTACAATTTTTAACACTTTTTTACACTGTTAAAAACAGGTGTAAAAAATTAATTACTTTTTTACATGTAAATTAACAACCCTACGCATATAAACACATGGTAAACTGCGTTAACCGTGACCCACCCCCCCCCCTAGATCTCGGCCTTAATGTGACGAGCAGAGATGGAACCGGGTCACCGGGTCACCGGGTCACCGGGTCAGTTCGGGTCACTTTTTGGACCGGGTCACCGGGTCACCGGGTCAAGAGCTTCGACCCGGTTTTGACCCGGTTTTCTGAATATACCCCAAATTTTAGAAATGTTTGGCTTACCAAGCTAAAATTTTAGCTTAAATTTTGTTCAATGTCCAATATTAATTGGCATTTTTCTATATTTTTGTCTTGAGCATTTTCGCAGCATGATGTTATTTGAATCTGTCTGTCTCTGACAAATTATTGTCTAGCGTTTTAGCTTTAGCTTTATAAGTTTCATGATTATTGCATAACTCTATTCAGTAAAATATGGTTTGCAGATTATTTTCGCAACCAAGGTAAATGTCGAAGTTAAGTAAAAAATTTAATTTAATTTAACGCAATACATAATGAAAACCAAATTTTTAAAAATACTCCGTGTATTTGGACAAGTACTCATATTAGACCCTGCAAAATTTCGCAGACGGATAAATTATATATTAGTTTGCTAATAAAATCTGCTACAGCTACCATCAAATGAATTTTAAAAAGCTTAGAGCAAATATATACGTCTTAGTTATTCTTTTCGGGGTGATGATGGAACATGGAAGCCAAAAATTTAGCCTTACCAGGCAAAATCAAAAATTTTTTGCAGATTTTGGAATTTTCTGGAAAACCGGGTCACCGGGTCACCGGGTCAGGGCTCAACCGGGTCACCGGGTCACCGGGTCAAGCCTAAGTGACCCTGTTCCATCACTGGTGACGAGCATTTGACAGGCCATTTACACTAAGGAAGAAAGAGCACGGTGTCGTACTCTTCCTATTATTAACTCTTGGTATAATTTTCATGTTTTGCTGTCCCCTAATCCTCAGAGCTAAATTTTTTAAGATTTGATCAATCTAGCGATAACTTGGTATGGATATAATTTGATTTCGACCATGCGTTCAATTTAAATAGTGCTCAATTATTCGATTACGCCTACTGGGGCTTTTTCGATTCCATTGGTCACCGAAATATTTTGTCTCCGATTTCGCTGTGCAGAAATTTTCGCGGTCGCAGAACACGAATCAATCTAATACCCACTTTCAATTTACCTGTTATCATTTTGGAGAACTTAATTATCGAAACCTTCCAGTTCTATAGCTTTGAATATATATTGTTATAGTTTAATTTCGAATTCCAGTTATTTGTCTTGTCATTGATAACGTAAAGACATATATGGGATGTGAAAAATTCGTGCGTGACTATACATTTTTGCAAGAGTACATAATAACTAAGAGTGTGTTAAGCGTCGCACTCTTAGTTATTAGGCTGGGGACATCATCTGCACGATAACGGCCGACCCCCTACACAAATTAGACCCCAGTGACCCCTCCCACAAATGAGTACCTAGTGCACATTTGTGTATCATCACTCGCTTCTATGTTTCTGTGTTGACGCTCGAAAGTGGCCAGCTGCTGATAGAACGTGTTTGGCTTCAACACATAAACATACAAGCGAGTGATGGTACACAAATGTGTACTAGGTACTCATTTGTGGGAGGGGTCACTGGGGTCTAATTTGTGTAGGGGTCAGCCGTTATTGTGCAGATGATGTCCCCGGCCTTAATTACTAAGAGTGTGACGCTTGTCACACTCTTAGTTATTATGATTTTTGGAACAGATTGACCACCCTGAATCGGGCTACATAATCTACGTAATGAGGAACAAATGAAAGCTATTTTATTTACATGCATTTCTCACTGTAATAGCAAACAACAACAACAACAACAAATTATGAAATGTTGGATCCGAGGTAAATAAACAGGCAAGCACGCAGCTCCCTTGCAACTCTAAGAAAACCATTTCAGACGACGAATTTTTTTACCATTGAGTAAACTAAGCACTCACTCAAGTCATCACAATCTCGTGGTCACTGTAGTTTACAGTCTGTTACTTTACTTCATTGTCTGTTGTACTCATAAAACCATGGACCCCGAAAAGCCGATATCTGAAATCTGGACCATGAACAATTAAAGGAGACATTATGGAATGAAACAAATATAATACATTACACAAATGCATAAACTTGTAGCAGCAACTATGACTTCTATATGACTAGCCTTTTCGCGCAGCTAGTTGAAGGAGTTAAAAGAGTTAAAATTAAATCAATTCATTGCATACACACGGTTAAAACAGTTAGAAACAGTTCATTTAGCCCGCTTACAGAGTTAAACGAGTTGAAATATTTTTACTCTACTCTTTTAACTGGTGCGCGAAAAGGCCCTTTGGGTTCCAAGAGTTTTTAATAGGAAGAGTACGGCCCGGCACACACTAGCGCATAAGCACAGGTAGATTCACAGGCAGAAGCTATAAGCTTAGCCATGATCCGTTTGCAAAATGACCGAGCGGAATGATGCGGGACTTTTATTACGTCAAGAAGTGTGCAGTATCGTACTTCTCCTATTATATAGTTATACAAATTCGTGTTAGTGTATAACTTGCGTAGTCGTAGCTGGCAGAAATAACAGCAGCAACAATGAAAAGCTCAAGCAATATAGCAAGATTTGTATAACTAAAAAGCCAGTTAACCTGAAATGTTAATACTACAGCTACTAGACTTCAGTTCACGGAGATATTTTTATTACCTGTCTTTGTTACGAGAGACTTCATTAAATAGAATGTCAAAAAACATTCCTTAATTCCTTAACATGATCGTTTTCTGCCGAATTTGCAAGCTTTTTAAACTTCACCAAACCGACAGTAATAGTTAGTTAGTATATAGTCAACTACTGGAAACTATGAAAAAGCAACTAGAAGCGTGACAGAGTCCCAAACTAACGCAATTTGATATTGTTAGATCAGCCTATCGTTTGCCGTTGCAAAATTTGCCGATAATACGTAATAACTGCAAGCCAAAGATACAAAAATGTGACAAAAACAGAGCCAACAATAATACATGGAATAGAAATGTAGAGCTTCTAACCATATTTAAGGTTTACGGATTATAAAAACAGTAGAAATGCAAACAATCATATACTCGTATAAAAGGCCAAGACGGTTCACAATTTCAAACAGCTATGTCATTCTATTTGAAAACCTAAAGTTGTTGCTTCTGCTAGAGAAGAGCATTTCGGCCCATCTATGGGTTAGCTGGCCGGGCCAAGCAGGGCCGAGAAATTTTTTAACTGCCGGCCGGGGCGGGCCGGAGCGATTCTAGAGAATGTTGTTAAATCACTAAAATTAGCTCATTTATATACTCATTCTGGTCATTTATTTTTACAGTAAAATTTAACTTTTCGTAGCAGAATTTTGCCTTTCCATTTTGCATTGAAACCTATAAAGTAATATTGTTTGTAAAATTTTATTTTTGAAATTTTCTTTTGGCGGCCCGTGCTCATCTCTAGCTTCTGGTCGCAGCTAGAGTATATATTCAATATTGAAACAAGACGATAGCAGTACGAAATGTTCTATATTCGATTATATACGTATATTTGCTTATAAATAGAAAAAAATAAAAATTCAAAACCCGTTAAAACTATTAAACTGTAAATTCATGCGGTAAATTTGTTGGCTGAGCTTTCTTTTCATAATAGGTGAAAGTTTTTTATTCCAAATCAAATCAACGATTTTTGAACTAGAAATCAGAAATCACATAGCAAGCAATACTAACTTGAGTCTTTTTATTAAATATACGTGTTCAAAACAAAAACACCCGCAAAACTTATACGGTTACATCGAAGTATATGGTTTCCAGTTTATTTTAGGACCACGAGGTGGTCAACTATCAACCCTAATAAAATATACAACATAAGACATGCCTTGATGTAAATAAAGCATTGGATGCTTAAACAAACATAATATGACAGAAAAAATAAACAACACGCCAAAAATGTGAATAAATGCAAGGCATTAGCCTCTTAAAATGAAAAACAGGAACACAAACAAACAGAGACTTCATACGTGCTTCATAATTCAAAAACAAACAGAAATGCACATCTTAGAAAAACTGAAACAAAATTCAACTTCCTTAAATCTTCAACTAGATTTTGTTACCAGAAACCAGGATGTTCATTGCATATGCAGCTTCATTGGTCCTATTAAATATTATACAAGAATAGTTCAATAGTGTAAAGTTGTACTACACAAAGTATCAGGAGAACCAGGTATTGCAATGCTACAGCAATCCAACTTTAGGCCACATAGTTTTCGTCTCGCAGCTGGTTGTAAGGCGGTGATGCAGTAAGCGCAGCAGCTAAAATGAAAAAATAACGAGATCATCATAACATCAAAACACTCAGTAAAATATGGTCATAATAGTGCTGAGCAGAGCCTCACTACATTGGTATGATAGCGCTGATAGTCTGAAACTTGTGTTATTGCAAAGCCTTGCGTAAAATTCGTAAAATAGCAACTCCTAGTTGCGAATCCTTAATAGGTGGCTTTGCACGACCTGCTGGAACCTTTGGAATCCGGGAGGGG
>JASAND010021157.1:0-12195 GCA_030248195.1 Trissonchulus latispiculum | reverse complement strand
CGAGGTGACACCAGTTGAATAGGTGTTTTTACGTCTTCCCGATGTTTCGTACTCGACCAACTACAGTCCGACGAGTTTTCTGACAGTCTTTATTTTATTTTTATGTTTTTATTTATTGTTAAAGTTTGTTGTTTCAATGGGTGATCTTACTGAGAAAAAGTCCAGATGTGTTAATTTCACCGCCTACGAGAAGGAGCTCCTTTTGCATATTTTGGGGAAAGACGATGAGCGTGTCTTCAAGCGGTGAAGAAGGATACCCAAATAAGAGAATCTAAAGAAAAACTGTGGAAATCAATTTATTTTGAATTTAACAATTCAGGAAACTTGACAGATCGATGCGAAAGGTCCGTAGGAACAACTGAATGCTCTGCGTGACAACCTGCCTAAAAAGGCTAAAAAGAACGATGCTAAGAAATAAATTTTGTTTCGTCTATTACGCGGGTGCAATGGGATTACAGTGGTCAAGTATATTTTGGGATCTGAATATATGTGCATTTTTTAAATTCTTTTTAAAGATTATTAGCAAAATCTGACAGTCAACTGAGCAATGGGCAATGTTGCCAATTAAGGGCCAATTGGCTTATGGCCAATTAATTAAGTTTGCAGAGCAGGATTCCGACTACTATGATATTGATTTTCGGATGCTATATTAGAAAAATAGCACAGCTAGATATGGAGTTCATTTTAAGCTTAGTTGCTCTAATTGAAATTTTCGATTGTCGATTTGTTTCCCGGCCGGCGAGCCTAAAACACTACTAGCAGAAACGAAATTTGCTAGATACTGATATTATTTCGAAGTCTCCGCAGTCAGGATCTATTAATGTACTGAAATAAACTTGCCTTAAAAACATCAAAAGCTGTTCCGCTGGTTCCGCTAGTTAGTAGGGTACCGGATCCTATCCCCGACAAGAGGCAGCAAAAGAACGAGGACACAATGCTTGGAAAACCTGATATCTTCGACGGAAGTTCCTTTCAGTCATTGCAAACGGATCGGAATAATCCCGAAAACCTCTCGGAAAAATAACATCCTCCTGCGGTTCCTCCTGTTGCTCCAGTATGTCCAGATATTCAAGAAAACGTGCCATTGCTGCTCTGACAGTCAGTTAACCGTCATCAAGCTGAGGGTTAAAAACTGAAGCTTGATCGTTAAGTTAACTCTCAACTTAACGATCAATTAATGTTAACGGTAAACTGTGCAACAAGATTAACTGGATACTAAAATTTAACCAACTGTTAACTGCCAGTTACTACTAACTACGAGTTAACTAGCAACGGTGCAAGTCGGTGTTTGAGTTTCAGTTTCAGTTTGAGTTTGAAAAAACGCAATAGCTGTTCTGCTTTGTCTTCAATTTTTATGGCAAAGAAATCCTAGAATCGTGTAGACTTCGTTTCTATCTGTCCTTCGCGATGTATCACTATTCTGTTATATTGCTTCCTTAACCATGTTCTTGCCTTGAGTTACAGCCAGTTACCAGTTACATTTCGAATTCAACAGCCTTGGCAAGAAAGATTCAAAAAAGCAGCGTGCTTATGTGTAATCTCCGAATCATGAAAATCTTCTAATTTGAGGTTTTTAAAATTTTGAAGTTTTAAAAGGTTAAATTTTAGAAACATTACGACTAATGAAGTGTTTCTGTTTTGGCGACGCATGTGTTTCTGTTTTGGCACAGCCTTTGTCGAGTGAGTTGTCCTACCTGAGTTTGAGTATTTTCAAGAATTAATCCGAGCAGGTGGTCTGTTCTTTGATAAAACAAAACACAACTACTCAGTTGGTTCAATGTGCGTCTGTTGCGAGCTTTAGAACACAAACTTAGCGCTTAAATTTGTTTGAGGTGATGGGTCCAATTTGTGATCAGGGGGTCAACCGTTTAAGCGAATAGAGCATAGTTTTTGCTCTGATTTGCTCTTTTGCTTTGGGCAGAGACTAGGCTTAGTGTCGTACTCTTATCATTATGTATTTTCGACCTAACTGAACAAAACACTTTATCTAATTACAATTTTCCCACATATTTGTATTCTTGATAGCGTTTGTTTTATTGCTAACTGTTATCAAATCTTAAAAATACCAACAATGTGCAGGTTTTGAAGTATTCAGTGTTTGGCCTGCAATCTACACAACAGGGATGAGTTCTTGATAAGATAATACAAAGGCATGAAATGTTTTGCCTACCGTGCTGGCTAGGGATCACAGGTGAAGCAAGAACAGTAGTTGAGGGATCCGGTCCTAGGCGATTCGATTGGTCGTTGGGATCAGGTTCGTTCGGATTTGACTGGTTAGCTGTTCTACTGGGATTAATCAACAGGATAACCAAGCTAAGAATTGCGTGTCGACTGATAAAAGCCATGATGTTTCGCCAGAACATAAAAGTATAATTAAAACATTGCATATACTGCAGTAGAGTTTAGGTGTACACATACAACAAGTATTTAAACGTGTAAGAGGGGGGTAACATGAGAATTTCATTTCGATTTACATCAGAATTTCAGCTTACATGTACATACATTATGTGCGGTTAGTATTGAAAATCATTTGCTGACCACTCTGCCAGACTGGTATAGGTGAGGGCGGGCGTCATCAGTGGCGTACCATTCACCTATTGCAGCTTTTGTACTTTTAGTTCCCCCATGAAAGTTATAAAAAAACGTTTCTGCCCTGTGGTCTTTCATTCATACGTGTGGTTACACATGGATGATTACACAAAGTGCTATACTTATATATCAAACATTAAGTATTGGATAATATACAAAGATGTAATTACATGACATTATCACTGATTTCAGAGAAGATTTCATCAACTAAACAATTATACTTAATATTTAATTCTTTATTCCGAATGCATTTTTGCAGAAGTGTAAATACAATATTAATAGGGTAATCTTTAGATTTAATCATTCTAACAAATTTGACACATGCATTAACAAATCCGTTCTTAGTTGATATTATCGCAGCATATCTAGCAAACTCGTTGTAAACCGCATTATGTTTACAACTGAGGCTAATGTTGCTTTCATAACTAGGAAACCTTATAGATGTAAAATTAAAATTATCTCTTTTGTCATAAATGTCAGTTACAAACTTATTACTAATTACTGATATTTTAATATCTAAGGCGTCTGCAACTTGATTACTGTTATTCATTTTATTTAAAGTTAAACATGTAGGATAGATATCTGGGGTAACCTGATTAGCATGGTCATGATCATTAAGGAAAGTCATATCGTCCTGATACCTATAAGCCTGTTTAAGCTTCTGTAAAGACTTAAATTCCTTATTTTTATAAAGATTAGTAGTATAGTCGAGAGTACATAATATAGAGTAAGAAACTTTTGTGCTAGCATGTACAAATCATGCTAGGTATGCTCGTTGCGCTAAAGTCGGGGACCCCCCCCGAAAGTCTCGGGGGGGGGGGGGTCCCACTTAGCACTAATTACACGCTTTCATAAAACGTGCTCGCTGATTCGCCTATTAGCCTAACGCTTACTGTAGGTAATTTATTAGTAATTTGAATTAATTAATTATAACTTTAATTAGGTTAAAGCAATTAAAAAACTAATTCGACAACTTTGTAGCATTTTTCCTGCTCTTTCCAATGATATAAAAATTGTTGCAGATTACATTCCTTCGAATGTTTGTATTATGCAACAATTTTTTATATCGTTGGAAGGAACAGAAAAAATGCTACAAAGGTGTCGAATTAGTTTTTAATTGCACTAACCTAATTGAAGTTATAATTAATTAATCAAAATTACTAATAAATTACCTACAGTAAGCGTTAGGCTAATGGGCGATTCAGCGAGCAGACACACGTTTATATGAAAGCGTGTAATTAGTGCTAAGTGGGACCCCCCCCCCGAGACTTTCGGGGGGGGGGGGGGGTCCCGGCTTAACGCACCAAGCATACCTAGCATGATTTGTACATGCTAGTGTAAGAGTTTCTTCCTCTTATATTATGTACTCTTGGTATAGTTATATTCATAAGATAGAAGAGTTAAATTAGCTATAAAAGGTGCTGCATTGGTTCCCATTGGGATACCAATTTCTTGCTTGCATATAATATCTCCTAGAACAAAGTAGCAGCTATTTACCAACCATCTTAACATATCCATAACAGTAAGCTTTCCGGCAAGGATTCCTTTGTTAGTATTTAATCCCCAAGCTGCCAATCTTTCATATAAAATTAGTTTACGATTAGATTTACCCAACGCAATATTACATACTGATTCAGGGGAAGTTAAAATTTCAGGATGGGGTAGAGACGTATACAGTTGTCCGAAATCGTAAGTATTAACCGTTCGAGCTCTGCTATTACGATTTAAACCATGTATATCGTTTAGGATATTACTATTACCAAGAGTTTATAATACCAGGAGTATGACACCCAGCTCTTCCTAATAGAATAAGCTTGCTGAGATGCTCGACACATTAGCCGAAATCCGGGGGGGCTTTAGCGTGTAAACATACAACGCTGACATTTTTCAAAAATGGTCGTTTTCGACAAATTAAATACTATAACTTGAGCTATGAAAATCGTACAGCAATTATTTTCATATCATTATGTTGCGTAGAATGAGATAACAATATAAAAAGTATCTAGTTCGGGCCAGACAATCTCGTACAAATACAGCAACAACGCAAGGTATTTTGAACAAAAGATGAAATTCCTGGAATTTTCGGGGAAAGGATGTTTTATTGCCAGTTTTGTAAGAGACTGCCTGAAGCGAACTACATAATTTTTAGATCTTTAAAAAGATCTCGTTCTATGCAACATAATGATTTAAAAATTATTGCTGTACGATTTTCCTAGCTCAAGTTATAGTATTTAATTTGTCGAAAACGCCCGTTTTTGAAAAATGTCAGCGTTGTATGTTTGCACGCTGAGAAGCCCCCCCCCCGAGATTTCGGCCTTAATGTGTCGAGCATCTCGCAAGCTTTTAGGAAGAGCTGAGTGTCTTACTCTTGGTATTATAAACTCTTGCTATTACTAAGAGTACATAATATAAGAGTGTGCCACTAGGCACACTCTATGTTATCAGAGCAAAAACTATGCTCTGCTCGCTAACGGCCCCCCCGCAAATTAGACCCTTCACTTCAAAGAATGTTTGTGTTCTAAAGCTCGAAGCAGGCACAAAATTCGCGCACGCACTGCTTGTGTTTTCGAGCTTAAGGGGGGGTCCACTTTAGGGTCATTTTTTGGCAAGCGTCTCATGTGGCCCACTACGCTTTAGTTCGGGTGTCTTGTGTGGCCCGTTTTTTGTGCGCCATTTTCGCTTAATTTCAACAACATAGTGAACGCAAAAGTTGTAGATTTGACTGTGGGGAATGAGATGAAGCGGATAGGTGATAGTTTAGTGCTGTTTGCCAGTAACAGGCAACTAAAGTGTGTTTCATTAGTGCGAACTGGATTTGTTGTTTCTTGTTTGCTCAATATTTTTTGCTGTATTGACGTATTACTGCACGAAGCTGTTTCCGCGCTAGAAGGAGCTCCACTCAGTGCAGACGGACAGATTTTTGTAAAATATGTGCATAAGGTTGGTATAGTTTAGCTTGCAGAGCAGTTTCTATGTTTATAAGGTTTCTTATAACGGTGGTTGAGGGTTAGTTTTAGCTTATGCGTAGGCTGTCATCATATTGTAGACTTACGTAAGGCAGACGCTCAGTGGCGGATCCAGGGGGGGGCCCGGGGGCCCGGGGCCCCCCCTTTGCGATTTGGGCCCCCTCCTTTGACATTCCGGGCCCCCCCCTAGCAAAATTTTTCAGCTGTTTATATGCATATTTTGAGTGAAAATTAAGCATAATTTTAATAAATTTCACAAATTTTTTAAAAAATTTTCTGCGCCAAAAAAATCTCGAAACCGGTGTAAGATACAGGTAACATTTGGTATCGATTTGAAACTCTAAACAGATACTGTGTCACTGTGGAATTAGAATTTTGAATTAGGCCTTCAAAAAATTTTAATAAATTTTTGAAGTTAGCGAACTGCCGAAAATCGCTAAAATCTGTCGTTTTTGGTGACCCAAAATGGGGGTCACTAAGTTTGACTGCATGTTATAACAAGTAGCCCCTAAAAGGGGGCAAAATTCCGCATCAGGGGGACGATGTTATCAACGTCTAAACCAAGGTTAAGTCGTAAACCTGAGTTGACTTTGCTTGCTATCTTTAAAACATAGATAACCCGGGTTACCCGGGTTTAGGTGTTGACAACATCGGCCACAGGTTTATACCACACTCTGGTACTATATATGATATGACTGAACTAGCCAGTAGAATAATCAAACAAACAAATCAGTGTGCGTCTCAACTATTTCACGGTTTAATCTACATAGCTTTATAGTCAATGAGTTGAACTCATGAATTCCACCAAAATATTACGGAGTGGATGGACAAGTGAAGCTATTTCAGACTGAATCAATCACTGAACTTTACTTCAGATCACTTATTACTTAAAGAAGCACCACCTAATCTCTGTCCAAGCAATTGCTAACAATGGTGTGATAAACTCCAGGTTAATTTGCATAAGCACTCTAACTGTCGCGGACCTAAGCTCATCCAAGGGGGGACAGATTAGAATTATTTGTCTGATAAAACATTGTTACCCCCTTGCAACTAAAGAATAAAGTAACTTAGTTCTAATATTGAAAAAACAGTTGTGCAGAGTTTAGTCATATCTGCTAAAATATTTGTTTGTTTGTTCCATACATTGACAGACACACTTTATTAGAAGCACCTCCTGTCTTAAAAAACTTGCCAGCTAGAAATCGTATGTTAAAGATAGAGAGTTGTGTCCTAGCTGTCTAAATTTTCAGTTGTGAAAGGGTAAACCCATTACAAAGATTCCGGCTCCGGCGGAATAAAAAATAGAAGTCCTAACCAATAATTCTAATTCCACGGTGACAGTATATGTATAAAAGTAGTATAGGAGACATCAAATGGGAGCACTTTGGGATCAAAAACCGGTTCCATTCTTGGATCACCTGTCAAAATTTGACACTTAGATGTCATTAGCTGTCAGTGATACGAATTAATTGGTTGAATTAATGTTCTGGCATAGCATCTGTCTGGTGAATTTTAAACTTGTGGTTGGATTTACTATATGGTCAATTTGTGTCCTACCATCTGCCCAATGTTAAAATTGTGGACTTATCGTTGTGCCTAAATTTTTACCATTTACCCAATGTTAAAATTGTGGACTTAGTGCCTACCATCTGTTCAATTCTTGTGTATGCCGAGGACTCTATCAAAATTAATTGGACAACTCAGCCTTAATTGCTTTTGGACGGATTCCTTAATAGCTTTTGGTCAAAATTTTTAATTCCACATGAAAGATTAATTACTGTTGGGTTCAGTTTTTAATTTCTCAAAGAGAGATTATGGGCTAGGATTCCTCAAACATAATTGCTGTGGCATTGATGTGGGCTAATTTCTGATTCTTCAAACTTAATTACTCATTTGATTAATAGATTTTGGGTTAACTTTCAATTCCTCAATGTCAAATATTTGAAAATTTGGGTGGGATTCTTGAAAGCTTGCGTGATTAATGAGTTTTGGGCGAATTTTCAATTCCTCAAAGCTTCTTCAGAGAGAGATTACGTGGGCTAATTTCTGATTCCATAAACTTAATTGCTTGGATGATTAATGGGTTTTGGGGTAATATAGGATTCTTCAAAGCTCATGATTAATGGGTTTTGGGTTAATAAAGGATTCCTCAAAATATAGCTGCATGAGATTCTGGGTAAATTTTGGATTCTTGAAAGGTTGTATGATATTTGGGTAAATTTTTCGATTCCTCAAGTGTATATTTGGGCTAATATAGGATTCTTCAAACTGAATTTCTTGAATAAGTAATGGGATTGGGCTAATAAATGATTCCTCACACTATTATTTTGGGTAAATCTTCCTGGATGATTAATTGGTTTTGGGTTAATTTTCGATTCCTCAATGTAAAGTATTTAAACTTTTGGGCTAATTTCTGCTTCCTCAAATAGTGATGTTAAATCCTCAGAAATTTTGGGTAAATTTTGAATTCTTGAAAGGTTGTATGATATTTAGGTAAACGTTTCAATTCCTCAGGGCTAAATCGGCTTTTGGTTTAATTCTGGATTCTTGATGAATTTGCGTGAATCCTTAACATTTCTGCATACAAGTTAGCTATAAAATGAAAATAAAGACTAAGTTCCAGTGAAATTCTAGTGTTAACTTCCAGTGGAATAAAACAAAATGAACGGAAAGTTAGCAATTTTGACACACACTGATAGAGTACCACCACTGCAGGACATTTTCATCCTCGTAGAGCAACCAATTAGTTAGCAATAATTAATTAATGTTTGAACAAAGTAACGAAAATTGCCAAAATTTAGGTGATAATTATTTTTCCAGTGGAATAAAGCATTATAAACATAAAGTTATAATTATACTTTTACTACACACCTATCAAACACACTCTCAACAACACTGCACGACAGTTTCATCCTCATAGACCAGCCAATTAGTTAGCAATAATTATTTTTCCACCGGAATTAAACATAATAAACTTAATGTTATGATTATAAGTTTGTTACACACCTATCAGGCACACTCTCAACAACACTGCACGACACTTTCAACCTCATAAAACAACTAATTAGTTAGCTATAATTAATTAAAGTTTGAGCAAGGTAACAAAGATTGCCAAAATTAAGGTGCCAATTATTTTTCCAGTGGAATTTAACATAATAAACTTAAAGTTATTCTAATAATTTTGCTACACACCTATCAAGCACACTCCAAACAACACTGCACGACACTTTCAACCTCATACAACAAGTAATTAGTTAGCTATAATTAATTAAAGTTTGAACAAAGCAACGAAAATTGCCAAAATTAAGGTGACAATTATTTTCCCAGCGGAATAAAATGTAATAAACAGGAAGTTTCCACTGAAATTTTTGTGTCATCGTGTAGAGCACATTCTCAACAACACTGCACGACACTTTGATCCTCATACGGTGACTAATTAGTTTGCAATAGTTAATTAAAGTTGGTGAAACATTGTGAAAAATGCCAAAATTAAGGTGACAATTATTTTCCCAGCGGAATTTAACATAATAAATTTAAAGTTGTGACTATAATTTGTTATATACTTATAAAGCAGATGTCCAACACCACTGCACGACACTTTCAGCCTCATACAACAACTAAGTAGTTAGTAATAATTAATTAAAGTTGGAGTAAAAAGGTGAAAATTAAGGTGAACAAAGATGGGAATGGATAATCATGATGTATAATAAAGTTGTTGCTGGGATAGAAGTCAAATTCGGGGAGTCAAAGTAGAGCTCAGCGAAACAAATACTCACTCAAGAATAATTAATGAAACCTGATTCAGTGATGCTGCAAACTAATTATATTATATTCTTGTATGTTCACATTTACCACTTCTTTGGACGAATTCAGGAATTTGATGTTAACCATTGAGGACGGAATTTATATTGTATTGAATCTATCTTTTGTTCTGAACACGGGAAATTTGACCAGAGATGAACGGTAAGAAAGTATCTTACATGATGGTTGATATTGAAAAATGATATGAAATGAATGTTGAATGATGAATGATATGAAATGATATGAATGAAAAATCACCCATTTGAAGGAAATTTGGAGATATGGCTAATCTACCTTGATTCAACTTTTACCACCTACCCTTGTAAACTGTCTCTGTTTTAGCATGCCCTACATGTGGATCGACATTTGCTAGAAAAAGTGGTCTCACCAAACATATTCGCCAACAGCATCGAGTTGTTCATTGTGGAAGGTGTGGACAGGAGTTCCCTAACCAAGGACAGCTGCGTAAACATGAAAAGTCAGATCATCAACCACTAACATGCCAGCATTGCAATCAGTCATTTGCCACACAGACGGACCTGGGAGAGCATATCAGGGACTATCATAGGTGCGGTCAGTGCGGTGCGATCTTCCTGGATCTCCTGAACCATCAACGCACACAACATCCACCTGATCCTCCTAGTTCCAAACCAAGGGAGTTTCCAGATGATCCAGTATTTCCTCCACCAGATGCCAGTGATATCTACAGACAAAATTGGCATCGAATACGGACACACAAGAACGAGAGGAAGGTCATCCGCCAGTATAATTTCCGATTGGATGGTCACGATATGGAAGAGATCACGGATGCTATAAGATCAGTCTACCCACAACAACGAAACAAGTCTAAGTGGAACATATCATTCGGATTCATCCTGCACAACCACCTGACTGAAGAGTCTATCTATTATTACGCCAGTAACAATACATCCATGTTCACATTCCCTCCCTTAATTGCTAATAGATCAGATCTGGAAAGATTTATTGACAGGGTTGAAAGTCAAGATATTCTGGAATGGGCATTCAGGCAACGGCCCACTACTAAATATGTTGTTGAAAAAGTGACTAATATGTTGGTTACAGTATATGTTATCCTTGGCCATCCTATCGGTTGATTGTATTTTGGTTATTTAGCCTACTGACAGTATATATTTTTAATTAACTTGTTGTATTTTGTGTAAAAATATATTGTGGTCATTACTATCATGTTGCATATCTTGATGTGGTCTGTAATTTGTTGTTTTTTTGCTTACTTTGTGTTTGCTAATAGTACTGTATTCTGTGCTGTGTTTGATGATGATAACTTGTTGTGTTTACATTAAATTGGTTCAGTTTGCTATAGTTATCAGTTAGGGTGTTATTTCGACGAATTATTAACGACATAACGGTTCCTAGTAAAAAAATGAATGAGGTATTTGCTTTATGGATTTTCTCAGGGTTTATAACTGTTAAGAAGCATCTACTACCCATTTGTTCTCACGACTACCAACAGGTTGATTTATACTTACATGAAAATAAACATTGTACTATTCACAACAGATTTCACTCCATACTTTACAACTCAATTCTTATTAAAACCTCGTGTTATGGTAGATTATTAATAGTCAACGTAGCAAAGTTCGCGTTTCCTTATTCTACGCGTTCAAAGACTAATTGCCGGAATAGTGAATCTTGAGGTCACACTTACGGACTCGTTTATCCATGACATAATTTTTCCTCTACACCATCAGATTCTTATACGATTGCTATTTCCATTCTTGGTATAATACA
This sequence comes from Trissonchulus latispiculum, assembly GCA_030248195.1. NCBI lineage: Eukaryota > Metazoa > Nematoda > Enoplea > Enoplida > Ironidae > Trissonchulus > Trissonchulus latispiculum. The sequence goes on along the minus strand of JASAND010021157.1, from coordinate 1,069 downwards.
AATCGATAGTATTTTATTTATGATCGTAATTTACAGTCACAAGCGTTCAATTTCATACAATTCCGTTTTTTTTAAACAAGGACTTTTGACATCTCACTTTTATTATGGAATTCTAAGTATCTTCTTAGGTAACCGTACACCAACCATAAAGCATCCACCGTAACTTCAGTGAGTCTATTTATCTCAGTCTGTTAATAAGTATGTAACTTCAGTTATGATTTTCGCACAAACTTATTCTAGTAGTGATAGCACTTAACGATAGTATTCTCAGAATGCTGTATTTATATGACGATTGTATGGTTAAAACATTCTCAAGACCAGGTATTAGCGCCGACATGCGTAGAAAAAAAGAAAGTATCTTAGTAACATTTAGTTAACAGTAACTTAGTTATAAAAACATTTCTTAGTATCCCGATGAGTCCTGATTTAATCCGGGAAACAACACAGAGATCGATCAAACAAATTACACTGAGCATTGTTTCATCTAAATGTATGATCAAACAGTAACTTAAGTAGTTAACAAATATATACAGGATTTTCTGCAAGTTCTAAGGAATTTCAGTAGTAAATGTTAAAAATTGTATAGGAGAAACATTACAGATTCACTATGGGACACGACAGAATCTAACAATAAATGGAATAAACTTTGATTCGTTTCTGTTATAAATCTTAATCAAATATAATGAGGTCTGTAGAGCTTTCACTGTCTTCTTTGTTGGAAAAAGGTTCATATCTTACTCGGTTAACCAAAGCAAAAAGCGGGTGAGTGCAAAGGATAGGCGTTTCACGATGCTCCTTGACATCCACTGGAGAAAGGGAGGAATCAACTACTTCCACTGATTGTTGTGCGCTTACGGTGGGACAAAGTGGAGATTTCTTTGGTTTGGTAACAGAAAGCGCCAAGGTAGGGATAGTGGGGACAAGAAGACCTCCTTTGCGTTTACCCTTTTGACCTTTTGCTTCCAGAGCTACAGTTTTAACCCTATAGATCACTTGGCATTCATTCAGCATAGGTTCAATATCTGGAAAAGAATAATTCGCCCCGAACAACTCTTCGAAACAGCGATTG
>JASAND010021155.1:0-11603 GCA_030248195.1 Trissonchulus latispiculum | reverse complement strand
AACATTCTTATAGTTACTCGATAAACAAAACAAAAAGCACTTCACAAAATGACGGAAAAGGGAAATGCCCCACACCCAATTTTGAGAACTTACTGAAATGGTCCCCCGATAAACGCTGGAGCACAGTTGAAACGAGCCGCCGCTCCCGACCAGAAAAGTGAGAAGACTGACTTTGTGTTAAATTTCAATGGCGGACATGATTTAGCTAGGAACCGAGGTTCCTACACAGAAGGACAATTTTTCATTTACCGTTCGTAAAGATAACACTGCATTTTGAATAATTTAGATGAAAATCAAGGAGAATAACCGAAAATAGTTCACAACATCTTAGGACCAGTCCCGTATTCTTAGACCAAAAGATAAGAAAGTTTTGATTTTTGGCCTTAAGCTCCCAGTAGGTAGACAAGACACGGGATTGGCTGGTATGGCTGGAAAGAGGACTCGGAAATGAACATTTTTGCTCTTACAACCTTTGAGCTATCTCCAGTGGTTAAGTCAGTATAAGCAAAAAACTGTTTTCAGGGTCAAAAAATGGCCATTTTCGAGGAAATCAGTTTTTTCAAAATTACTGCGTTAAGGACAAAATTGGCTCAGTTGTACTCAATCGATACATCGTCCAAATGCACATTTTATGAATGCCTATTAGCCGGACTTTATTGCTTTCAGCTAGAGATTTGGCCGAAAAACCATTTTGGCAAAACTGCGATTATTTTGTTTCGAACATCGATTTCTCAAAAACTACTCGACGGATTCCGGTGATTTTCGGCAGAAACGAAATTCGCACTTCTGCGGAGGGACGTTTTTCTTGGTTTGGGCTAAAACATACTGAGTAGCAAGAAAACTCAATGCAAAGTTGCGAAATTTCGTGTTACTGTGCATTTGCCCGATTTTCTCGACCGTAAATACCTGCTGAGCCAAATCCAAAAAAAAGTCCCTCGGCCCATATGTCCTTCGTATCGTGGCACAAAAAGAACTTTTGGCCGATTCTTCAGTTTTGAGAAATCGATGTTCAAAAACTTTTGGTCTATATTCATCCTGTTAGATGTCAGCTTGCCAGAAAATTTCTGCTATTTTTTTGCTAATTTTGCCAGTTCTGTAAGCTCATATGAATGTTCAGATAATAAAGCTTTAAAACGATGTATAAAGCTTTTTGCAACTACCAACATTGCGAAAGTTACAGCGTTTCAAAAAAATCACCACAAAAGCACTGCACAAAAGGATACCACCACCTTAAGGGGGCGCTTGCATTACCGGGAACGGTCCTCCTGAGTTTATTTTCCAACGAATCTATTTTAAACCTTCAGCATAGGTAGCTTGTGCTAAATGCTAGCAATATGTAGAATTTGAATAATCCAGTGCTTGGCTTGCGACTTACACAAGAGGGATACGCTGAAATTTTCAAAACGCTGTCACTCATTAACGGCTGAATGAAATTAGCTCAAATTTGGCACAAATGCGTAAATGAACATAACGCAGGGGCAATTTTTTCAGTTTTTCGATTTATGCAGTTTTGAGTATTTTATGAATATTCGAAAACTTTGAAAGTCAATATCTCACGAAATATACGATTTAAACAAAAACTAAAAAAATTGCCCCTGCGTACCCGTCAAATAAACGTGCATGCAAAATTTGAGCGAGTTTGGTTGCAACATTTATGAGAAAATCAAATTGAAAAATTTCGCACTAATCGCATCAGTTTTTCGCAAATATTATGCTTTTAATAAGTCGCATAGTGTATTTCATGAAATAATAAACAAATCCAACACAAAAGCAACGTGAAAAGCCCTGCAGAATTCATTTCTGAACGCTTGGTTTTTACATTAGCATTCGCGTTGGGAATGGTAAACGTAACTTTGTCATATATTCAACCGCCTGTAACTTTTGATTGCAACCACGTACAGGAGAGATATGCACATCGTTGTAACGGGCGTTTTATGCTCTTTCACCTAGTGCATTCAACGTTGTCGTTTGCAGCTTTAATAAAATTTCGAAATTTTAAGCCATACCCGTAGCTAGCCAAGCACGTGGTCTCCGTTGCCGAAATTTTGTTAAAAGATGCCCCGCCAACCAAAGTAAGTTTAGTTGGGATTTCTTCAAAATTGAGCTATCGGTCTAAATTTTATATCTATAATCCCGATAATGCAAGCACCACCTTAAGTAAATCTTTCTTAGGTTTCTAATATTTTTATGTTTTAGTTTTCTAAGTAAAAATAAATAAATTGAAATATTGCACAAATATACCCAGGGACGATTTTTTAGTTGCCCCGATTGCTGCTTTGTAGCTAAAGTAATCGCTTGACAAATTTGGAAAAAGTAGGCAAAATACAGGTTACGCACACATTTCAGCTTATTTCTCTATAACGAAGAACAATTTCACAATGAATAAAAAATCGTCCCCAGCTATTTGATGGAGGTATCGAATGATATAACCTATGTCTCGCGAGAACATTTACTAGAGTCTGCAAAAATTCAGGAAAATTATACTTCTTCCAAAATGTGTTAAAAATATTATAGAAAAACAACATTAGTTTCGTGGCATGCAATAAAAAGAGAAAATGTCAGGCTACATTTTGATATAAAAATGGCTTCTTAAGGTGGTGATTCCCTTTGGTCACATAAAGTTTGCACCATTATTACTCATTCATTACTTGGAGTTAAGAAGCCATTTTTAGATCAAAATGTAGCTTGACATTTTCTCTTTTCAATGCATCCCACGAAACTAATGTTGCTTTTCTAAAATATTTTTAACACATTTTAGAAGAAATATAATCTTCCAGAATTTTTGCAGACTCAGGTAAATTTTTTCGCGAGACATCGGTTATATCATTCGATACCTCCATCAAATAGCTGGGGTCGATTTTTTATTTATTGTGAAATCGCTCTTCGTTATAGAGAAATAAGCTGAAATGTGTGCGTAACCTGGATTTTGCCTACTTTTCCAAATTTGTCAAGCGATTACTTTAGCTAGAAAGCAGCAATCGAGGCAACTAAAAATCGTCCCTGGGTATATTTGTGCAGAACACATCTGTTCAGTGCCGTAATGGCCGAGTGGTAAGGTGTTCGACTAAAGATCTGACGGTCCTAGGTTCGAAGCCCCGCTGCCACAAGACCTTCAAAAATCCCGTTTTCTCTGATATTTGGGATCAAAACTATTGAGTTGGAGAAAATTATAGGGTTTTTTTACACCGTTTTAAACCGATTTTAAGCCAAAATTTGAGAAAAAATTTTCAAAAAATGACCATTTTTTAGCAAAATTTAGCTAACTTTTTTGGCCCCAAAAAGTGCTGGGGGGTGGGGGGTAACCAAAAGTGGGGGGAGGGATAGTCAAAAAATCTGGGGGGGGGGGGTAAAGTATGGGTGGAGGTACTCCCCATCACATTTTGGTGGTCGCCCACCAAATTTTGGAAGTTTGCCCCCCCCCCAACCAAAATTTCCAGGGAAACACCACCAAAATCCGAAATTTGGGGGGGAGGAAGGACCCCCCTAAACTGTTCCACTGTTCCCAAGTTTTTTTAGCTAAAAGTGATCCTTTGTCGATGTACAGTACATTGAACGTACTCATAAACAAAGAACATTTAACGTTTTGGTCATTTTTGAATTAATCACTTCATTATCTATAAAACAATACCGAAAACACCAAAATTTGTTCGTTCAATTATAATAGCTTTGCTCATTAACACTGCTGCACTAATCAACTAATCACTAATAATTTATTAGTAATACTATAGGTGTGCCACCTGTTAGGGTTGGGGGGAGTGGAAGGGTCAAATTTGGCTTGGGGGACCCCCATAGTTTCCCCAGGGGGGGTTGGGGGGTATCCCCTCCCCAAAATTTTCGACCAACTTTACCCCCCCCCCAGATTTTTTGACTATCCCTCCCCCCACTTTTGGTTACCCCCCCCCCCACCCCCCCCCCAGCACTTTTTGGTGCCCATCGCCTTTTGGGGACCCCAGCAAAATCCGGAATTTGGGGGGGGGGGAGGACCCCCTAAACTGTTCCACTGTTCCCAAGTTTTTTTAGCTAAAAGTGATCCTTTTTCGATGTACGGTACATTGAACGTACTCATAAATATAATTTTATGAGTCGATGGCCTAAAGAATTTTGGCCGTTGAGGCCATTTGGCCTAAATTCTTCGACGAAAACCCAGTTAAATTTTATTGATTTTTAAGTAAAAACAACAATTTTCTAAAAAAATTTTCGCGCCGTCGGCGCGAATTTATACATGTTGCCTTGTATTTCTGGGCTGCGCCAACCGCCAGCTAGTTTACATACATTGTCTATTTATTTGCACTTATAAATACACATTCAAGTTATAATTTCATTTACTATTATAAAGATTTCGTCGAAGAAATGCTATTTTTGTATGTAGTTTACCTTTATTTCTATTAGTTTAATTTTTTCTTACTTTGGCTCATACTCGTATGCTCCTACCTGTTTTAATTTTCAATAAAAATTTATTAATTCATTAATGCTGTCTGCACTATTATTTCTATGCTAACAAGCATAGGTGTGGCTGGCGAAAAAAGTGGGGGTGGGGGTTTGGAAAAAAGTAGGGTGGGGGTTTGGCAAAAAAAGGGGAGGGGGGGTCGAGAAAAAGTCGATTTGGGGGGAGGGGTAAGAAAAATTTTCGAGGGGGGGGGGTCGGCGAAAAATCGGTTTTTTGCTGAAAAACTAAAAATTTTTCTCAATTTTTAGCTATTTTTAGCGCTTTTTAAGGTAATAAGGCAAATGTTAGCAATTTTTCGCTAATTTTTTGAAAGTTTTCGAATTTTGGGCAAAAAATTTGCAAAAATTCTGTTAGTTGGCTGAAAATTGTTAGGGGGGGGGTCGGCCGAAGGCCGATTTGGGGGGAGGGGTAGAAAAAATTTTTTAGGGGGGAGGGTCTGCGACCCCTCCATTTGGGGGGAGGGGTCCCCCCCCCTAACACACCTATGCTAACAAGGTTCTGTTTTTGCCATTTTAAGGTAAAAACGTAGTTTTCTAGTGTGTTAAACAGTGAGTGACGGACGATTGCGATTTTTGTTGTTAAACAGCGAGTCTTGAATATATAACTCGTGAATACATGATAACTGTAATTTTAACAGTTCGTACAATAACGCACAACTTAAAAATTAACAAAATTTGGATGGCCTAAATTTTTTGGCTGATTGCCTAAAAAATTTGAGTCGTTGAGTGAGGCCATTTGGCCGAAAGTTCGGCGACAAAAAACCCTGAATAACTACATGCACTCTGCATATTATACTGCAAGTTGTCACATTAATTCAAGTCTTCTATGGTTCATGTTTTTGACTTGTTAAAGCTGAAAACGATACCCTAAACCCCAAACGGGGAGTCTGGAGGGGGCAGAGCCCCCCAGAAGTTGAAAATATTTTTAAATTTCGCCATTAAACGCTATTTATATAAACATTTAATTCTTTACAATGATTTATCAATTGTCTAACAAACAATATGCTATTTTCTACGTTTACTGTCTTGTCTGAAAACTCAAACTATTAAGATGCTCCCATTAAGAACTGCGTATTCTGATCATATCAACCAATTATGCCAAGGCTGTTGATGTTGGGAATAACGCAGATATATATAACAAAACTGCAAAGCAACTATTTATACAAACATATGCTAGCATGCTTAAAGAAAAATAATAATTTTGATAATCTAAATATACAGACAAAATTCGCGCCGGAGGCGCGAAAATTTTTTAATGGTATAGAAAATGCATCAATGTTATGCTAATTTGAAGCATTAATGTCATACATGCGTAAAGGGTGTACTGAGGGTGTACCAGGTACACCCAGGGTTTATTTTTTGGTTGCCAAACTTTAGGCCAAATGGCCTCAACGACTTAAATTTTTTAGGCCATCACCCAAAAAATTAAGGCCATCCAAATTTTGTTAATTTTTTAGGTTGCGCGTTATTGCACGCATTGTTAAAATTACAGTTAATACAGTTAAAATTACAACTACTAAAAAATAGCAATGCTTCGATGAAATCTTTATAACCGTAAATGAAATTATAACTTGAAATTATAGGGGGGCGCGATAGCGCTCCCCCTATAATATGGGTGTAAAAGGCTCAGCGCGGCCCTTAGAGACCCGTTCGAGCACCGTGCCAGCTAAATACTGAACCAAACTGGACAAATTTGGTATCGTTGGAATCAGCACGACGAGTACAACAAGTAGCAAAAAAGTTTTGGTCAAAATTTTCAACTTTGAAAATTTTCGATTCCGGACAAGTTAGTTACGTCTGTTACTTTTTTTTCCGTGTAAGTCACGCTTGGGGAAGCCGTTTTAGTCTAACTCACAAACTGAACGATGTGGGCATTTTCAGCCGGTGAAGTTTGGTTTTTCTGAGAGTAGTATTTGTGTTAACGTACCTTTTGGACAATTTTCCGCTGCCCGGCCCGGCCGGCCACCTGTGCGGCCGGCCAAAGGTGGCCTGACCGCTAAGTTGGCCAAAAAAGGCCAATTTTGTGTCACGGCTACAGGGCTCAGGGAACAAGCTAGAGAGATGCGGCTTGTTGCATAAGAAACTTTGGGATGGGTAGCGTGTCATAACGAGGGCGATTTTTGATATCTGGCCAGGATCGTTCTGGCGGCCGGCCCAAAGTTGGTCCGGCCAAATAGCCATTTTCGGAAAATTTCTAAGTCCCAACTCTACAGAAAATAGTCAAAAATAGGCCTAAATATGCTGTTTTGGGCCATATAGTGGGACGCATATAAAGGTTATCGGGGTCGCTGAACACGATGAGCATAGTCGCATCGCTGTGCGGTGCTGCTATCGTGCTGTACTGCTATGCAACAACCATAGCACGCTGTCTGTAGACTTACTGTAAACGGCTGAACATATGAAACTTGGCGAAAATCATGTCTGTAGTAAGGGGGAACTGTAGCTATTTTAGTGCACTCTCTAGCTTCCACTGTGCTGTATGTGCTGCCCTAAACACAGCACGACATATAACAAGTTATTCATTTGTCACTGGCATTTGAAATTCGGCATGCGGATAGTTTAGGACATGACAAACTATTATAGATAGGTTTCGTATACTTATTACGATGTTACTACATGTTTGCGCTGCAGTAGGGTGCTGCAGAATTACAGCACGGCCTATAACTAACTACAGATAACTCGCAATCGTCTGAAATTCTGCAGCTGCGTTCAGAAGAGCATTGGAAATCATGCCGTATAAGTATCCTTTTTTGGCAGTGACGTTTGCGTCTAGTTGCGCTGCATTAGAGTGCTGCCGAAGTACAGCACGGCCTATAACTAGCTACACAAAAGTTGCAATCGTCTTAAATTCTGCAGGCACGTGCAGAATAGCATTGGAAATCATGCCGTATAAGTCCTTTTTGGCAGTGACGTTTGCGTTTAGTTGCACTGCAGTAGAGTGCTGCCGAAGTACAGCACGGCCTATAACTAACTACAGATAACTTCCAATCTTAAATCTAAATACTTCTTCATACTTCGTCTATTATTCATAGAACTGCTGGCACAGTACGGCCTAATACTACAACAATAAATACAATCGCTGAAATTCTGCATATAACATACAAATCATGCCGAATAAGTCTATTTTCATTTTTGGCACGACGTTTATATCTGGTTACGCTGCAATAAAGTGCTGCTGAAGTATATACAGCATGGCTTATGAACAAATCACAGATAACTTTCTGCAACTTTCTATTATATTCTTATTTGTAGTGGATGAGGGATGAGGGTTTTTCTGCCAAAATCTTTGTACTTTGTAATTTGCACTTTTCAAGCTTCTTTGTTCTATGGCTTGGTTGACTGTTACGTAATTATTGGGGGAATTTTTAAAGTTTCTTTCATAAGCTTTAACATTCTTGCTTAAGTTTTACTGAGAACCTTAAAAATGAAATAGGACAAGAATAAAAATGCTCCGGTGGAGCATGAAAAATGCAATATGGGTGACACTGGGTTGTAAGCAAACAGAGGACTAGGTTTTAAAACGTTAATATGGGAGGGGGCAGGTTGTAAATGCCAGGAGGACTAGGTTAAAAGCGCACTAATATGGACCAGCTTCGCTGAACAACCCATATTCGCGGGTACGCATGCTCCACTCCGCATTTGACCTTTATTGTCTTAAGTTCTAAATTCGTCAGCTTTTCAGGCGGGCCTGCTGATTTTGAAATATTATGCCAAGCGTCTTAGAGTGAGTTGTCAGAGCAGGCTTTGTGACACCAATTTTTACTGCATATATGTTGTATTAAGTGTTGATTATATGCATTAATTAAATTAATTAAGTTGTGTTGTAAGTTGTATTAATTATGTATATAATGTTAAGTATTACGAACACAACTACATATATGTATATAGTAATAGCTGCAAAGTCGTGCCGACATATTGTTAAACTGTTATGCCGCCAACATTTTTGTCTGGGCAATTTCCGCGAATATGGGTTGTTCAGCGAAGCTGGTCCATATTAGTGCGCTTTTAACCTAGTCCTCCTGGCATTTACAACCTGCCCCCTCCCATATTAACGTTTTAAAACCTAGTCCTCTGTTTGCTTACAACCCAGTGTCACCCATATTGCATTTTTCATGCTCCACCGGAGCATTTTTATTCTTGTACCCTACCCCTTACACAACCAACCACAAAAAAGAAATCCCCATAGTTGGCTTTTGCTCTTAAAGTAGCAGAAAAACAATTTATTTTCGCTTTGAATCTATCAAAGTTTGGTCAGAAACTTTTTGTTAAAAGTTTAACGATATTTTGTTAAACTTTCGTTATTTTATTAGGTTTAAGCCCGTTCGGGCCGAGGAATCGGGGGCTGGCTCCGGTGTATTCCCACTCTATTTTACGTGTTTAATTGGAATCGGTATAAATCTGTCAAAGTAGATAACGGACGTTTAATCAGTTAGTAATGCGCCTGTGGCGATTCTTATTTTCATTTAATAGGATGTATAGTTTACTTTGGTTATTTGTATTTTTGTTTAACAACGAAAACTTTCAGTTTGTTCAAATCAAAAAGGAAGGGAAGAGTTTCCTTAGGCTTAGGAAAGAGCCTTAGGCGATTTTGGGTCAAAAATAAAATTTTTCAGAAGTGGTCAAAGTTGGTATGAAATGATAGCCGAACGTTTAATCAGTTAGTAATACGCCAGTGACGATTCTTATTTTCATTAAATAGGATGTATGTATAGTTTACTTTGGTTTTGCCACACGTCTTCCTTTTATATGTGCCAATTGGCACGCAGAATTTGGTTGGAATATCTGGCCTTTTACTGAGGCAAAACGCCAACGCGATAACCAAAACTGTGAACTACTCACAAGCAGTAGAGTATAGATTGTGCGTATGCAAATTGATCCTCTATTTGAATACTGTGTTAATATCTACAACGCGAAGTCTGTGCAGTGAATGGTTAGTTCAGGCCATGACCAAATATTTCTTTGGTGACATTTTTGAAAATCAGAATTGTGCAAAAACCGACTTCATCCAACTTTGAAAATTTCTAAAAAATCGCATAGCTAACGCAAAAACACCTCATATAGATATTAACACGGTACCTAGTCCAGCTTGACATTTTTCCGCAGGGTATTTTTTAGGGATTTTTTTCGGGGGGGGAGGCTTCCCGGGTGGGGGAAGACATTTTCGCGAGGGAGATTTTTTGCAAAAATGAGCTAAAAATTGGTGTTTTTTGGCGTATTTTACACGTGGAAATGCAAAAAGTTCTCAAAAATTCCAGAATTTAAGCTATAAATAGTCATTTTTACGAAAAAATTTCCGGCGACGCCGGAAAAGTTTTGACAATTTGCCTATTTTTGGCAAAAATTTCGGCCCCCAAAAAATCCCGGGGTGCCATTTCGGGGGAAGACCCCGGTAAAAATACCCTGTACCGATTTATAGCTCATTCTCTTGCACAGCGCTCAAACTTTTGGCTACCGCGAAATTTTCCTACCCTATTCTATTCGACCCTATTCTTTTTTAGGAAGGAGCCGGACTAATGGACGAGGACGTTCTCTCGTTTTATACCCGTCAGTGGGAAGAATTCCAGTTCAGCAGTCGCGTAGTGAATGGAATTTGTGCATATCTTAATCGTCATTGGATTAGACGTGAGGTTGATGAAGGGCACGGAAACATTTACGAAATTTATCCGGTATATATATTATACTGGCTTTTTCCTACAGGGGGGGGGGGGGGGGGGGGGGCGGCCCCCCAGAATTTCGTTCCCCCCCCCCCAGACTTGGGTCGCCCCCCCCAGAATCGCCGCCCCCCAGGATTCGGGCCTTCCCCCCCCAGAACTTTTAAGTGCCCGGAAAAATAGGGTTTTGAGGGTAAATTTTGAAAAATTTTTCCGGCTTCGCCGGATTTTTAGACATTTTTAATCATTTTTTGGTTATTTTAAGCTTAAATTTAGGTTAAAAAATAGTTAATATTTTAGCTCAGTAGCAAAAAATAGCTATTTTTTAAGCATTTTTCGAACAAAGTTTCTCCCCCCCAGAAATCCGTGCCCCCCCAGACCTGGGGGGGACCACCGCTCTCCAGAAATTTTTGCCTAGGAAAAAGCCAGTTATATATATATATATATATATATATATACATACATTTATGGAGTTGGGTTGTGGGTTGAAAATGTTTTGGTCTCCGGACCGGACCTTATATCGTAACGTTGTCCTAAGTTATTTTTGACGATTTAATACCATTTGATATTTCCGCAACTTTGGCCGATCCCTTCCCACTAGTGAAAGCTGGACGATGCCGTTATGTCAGGTTTGTAACCGTTTAGGATGTTTACACAATCGTTAGTTAGGCGAACAGCTCTGGGCTGTAGAATTAAGTTTAATACCAATATTTATATATGTATTGTCTTGGTTGAATCAACGTTGAATGAGTAGTTAGTCTGAGTATTAGTTCGAATAGAAAGATTAGTTTGAATGGCTAGACAGCAAGACGACTGGTAAAAATATGCTTTATTCTTCAGACTGCTCCCCAACACAATTGATCGTCCCTTTTATATACAACTTGGACCCCTGAAGGGGTAATTATGAGTGATAGAGAAAAGGGGAGTTGAGAGTAGAAAGTGGGTTAGTAGAATTTATGGGGTTGTAATTTTATGATGTTTCCAAGTTATATACAAAAGAGAGTATGCACGTAATTTGGTCACTATTACAAATATATAACTGTCGTGGGTCCTCAGGGGTCATGACGAACTACTAAATCCCTCTAAGAAGGAGAGTTTAATAGTTCGCCAGTCACCTGAGGGCCCCCGACAGCACGTTTTTACATAATTTGTGTCAGTGTTATTTATGTCAATAGTTACATTACGTACTGTGGTTTTTCAAAACATACAACTGATTAAAGTTGTGTAATGTTAGTTATATGTAACAACAATACATACATATGTCATGTGATACAGCGAAGAAACAAAGAAACTAACGAATAGCTTGCATGGTGTTAATACATTCATTAACAATAGAAAGAAACTGGTAAATGAAAAATACTAATTCAGTTATCTGAATAACTGAATTAGTATTTTTATTTAATTTTTATTAACTATCCATGTCGACATGTACCGTCCATCCGTCCTTTCTTACAGGTTATGAGTTATGAGTTATATCCCTACTATGACTTCACAGGAGACAGGTAG
>JASAND010021154.1:0-77827 GCA_030248195.1 Trissonchulus latispiculum | reverse complement strand
ACACATGAAGACGTAACGATTAACTAAAGGGAACTATCAATGGAAAAAATTAACCAAAGCAAATTACCTTCCTGGCATTTAAAAATGAACTCAACAAAGTCCGAATAGATTCACAATCTTTCTTGTAAGTGTCATAAACAGAGGAATGTTTCTGAAGCTGGCTTAGCGCATGTGAAACCTATAATACATAATTGCCTTAAAGTTCAACAGAATTGAAGTTCATGTAAAGTAAACTACACAAACATTTCAATCCTTCAACAGCAGTAAAACACAGGCAACAACTATTAATTAGAGCATCCATTAGTACGTACATCAGTACGTAGTTTTCCCAGCGCATTTCGATGTCCGGAAATAAACTTCTGGGTAGCTGCCAACTGTGATTTCAATACTTCTTCTTTTCTTTCCGCTTCACCGAGCTCTTTCGACATCTGCAAGATTCGCTCATTCAGTGTGGAAACGTTAGATTGATCTTTCTCAACCAAACGCCTAAAACAGCGAAATAAAAATAAAAAATAAGAGCAAGGTATCGAAGCTAATATACAACAAAAAAGTTATTGGAAACGTCAAGAGTTGGTGTCCGATCACTGAAATATTCTTTTGGATGGAAACTTAAGAAAAAGAAATGCTAAAGGCTGTCCATGTAGAGTACTATTTATGCTTGAATTTACCTGTCCGAAGTATTCATTCAAATCGTACTCATTTCCATCATATTGCGAAAGGTTCAAAAACTTCGAAAACTGCGTAAGTTGTCTCTCAGTCACTAAAACCCCAACTTACAGCACTGACCTGCTGCGAAGTTGATTTGACTTCTTAATAAACTAACATCTTAATAAACACCGGAGAGCCTTTTCCCGATCTGCATGCAAAGAGTTTTATTAGAACTGTGACAATTACTCTTAAACATTAGAATTTGGCTAAGCAATTTTTATATTTCTCATGTAAATGACAGAAGCATTATTTTTAAAGGAAAATGACCATCAATGGCAACAAGATTTTTTGACATAACTCACTTTTGCCCAAAAAGAAATCGTTGAAAGTATTGTAGCCGTTGTGACAACATTCTCAGCTCCTTAAAACAGAAAAGTATACAACTGCAGAAATAGATTGCAGAAATTGAAAGAAAAAGCCGTAATCTACAATAAGTAATAAAGAAAAACCACCCTCCTGCAACAAGATCTCTAGCCTTAAAAACAGTGCACCTCACAGCAAAAATAGCAATCGACGTCAGAGATGTTATCTTTGAGATTGGTAGCAGAATAATACTGGTTTACTACTGTAGGTGTCCAAGCTTTGATAGTTGATACGTCTATTTGAAAACATACAAACCACAAACCTTGGCCTTACGTTCCACACTGGCAGAACGGTAGGTCTCCCCCACAGCAGTATGAACTTTTGCTGGAGGAATATCGCCTCCTTTAGAAGCACAGCTCTTAGAAGACTTTTCCTTGGCTTCCCTCAAGTACTGCTTCAGCGGATTGGGTGAGTTTGGCATTGGACTTTCCAGGGTTGAGTTTTTAACAGGCTTGGGAGGTTGACTGATAATGTGGCGGTGCTGACTCCTCTTCCTATCTTCTTCTTCTTCACTTGATGCTGCATCCTGGACTGTAATGACCACGGGTTTGTGCCGGGGCATGTACTAAAATAATGCATTTCCAATGTACTCCCTGTTTTCAAATTTTACATGATCAAAATATTACAAATATTATACAAATAATACAAAATTAGACTACAACGTTAAAGCCAACAATATTAGTTTTGCCTAGACTTCAAAGTTTAAATATGTAACAAAATATCAAAATGTTAAGAACTTACTATATGCCTACGAGGTTCTGCTCTTGACGAATGTTGTCTTGGTTGCAGTCGATTAATCTTATAATTAGAGTGCTTAGGAGGAAATCTTACATGGACACGTTCACCTTTAGTCTAAAAGAAGACAAGCCAGCTGTGGAAAAGGTTAGGTAACGTGGGCCCAGTGTAAATTGAAATTCCAACCTTTACGAATACGGTGAGTAAAAACTGTATTATCTAAAGTGTAGAATAACAAAAAGTACTGTAACGGCTGTAACGTTCTTTTATCAGCCATTCTCATTCTTCTGCATCAACACTGAAACGTTGGAAAATGCTGGCATATTTCAAGCAGTCAACAGCATGTTTCAACCCCTCACCTTTTCTAAGTTTTTCTCCGATAATCGATGGAAGCTTGCACCATCAGTTCTGCTGGATCTATAATACATCATCTATGTGTGACTATCAGCAAACTACATAATCCAACAATACAGTGTTAACCAAAAATTGTAAAAATACCACGTCTTAGAATTCGCATATCTGAAAAAGTTTACAAGCTAATTTTTTGCTCGCAAAAATGTTTATTATTAGTTTTTCTGCAAAGACAGTTAAACTGAACAAAGTAAACAAACAAAATCTAAGCAGATCATCGCAATAAAACTTAAATATTTCCGAAAGTAGCACGTACTGATCAACTTTAGTGGTAGAGGGCGTGACGGGGTGTTTGTACAGGCACCGTTTTCCGAAAGGACATTTGCCGAATTTCACCAGTTTTGGGCAAGTTTGCTGCTTTCGTTTTCGTTTTAGTAAATTTGCAGCGGTTGTTTTTGATGCAGCAGAATGAGCTGGCGATTTCCGAGCGAACGAGGTATCATACTGATCTAACAAAGCTTCCACTTCATCCGGCGTCACTACAGCACTATCCAACTGCTTACGCTAAAACAACAATACAAAGCACTGCAGAAAGAGTATAGTAGTAAAACTGTAGAATCAGAAATTCTGCAGAAATACTGAAATTTTCTGGAACTCTGCAGAATTCTTGAACACCTCAGTAAAACTTATTCTACAGTTTTCCTGATATTATCAGGAATTCTGTAGAATTCCGTGTTTATTTTCAATTTGCAGTTTCAAATTCAAATTTTCAATGCTAAGGTACAAAATCTGCGAGCACTAGCATTGCTTACATGACGTTTCTCTAGACGGGGTGGGGTGCGACGCCACATTTCAGTTCCCCTTCCACGTTTTCCAGGCCCTAGAGCTTTTTAGCGAGCGTCCAACTCGTCCAAGCGTGTTGAAAAACTAACTTTGTAAGGTCAACTTTCAGACCCTATCTCAGAGAGCTAGTTCATGCCCCCTCAATTTTTAAAAGCTACGTCATAATACCAGAACTTTAGTTCCCCCCATAGTACGTATACCTTTTCCAACAGTGACTTCAACAACGAAGCCCGCAAATCCAACTCATTGTCAGATTCTTCCTCTGGTACAACAGGAGGAGAGTCTTGGGGACAATCGCTATCCAGATCCATCGGAAGCACAGTATGATCTGTATCAGCCACGGACGCAGATAAAGTCGACCTTGTTGGATAGTTAGGAAGTGGAATGTTGGCTACTAAGGGCAAAGACGGTGTCTCAACCACCTGTTTCTTTTCATCGTTAGTAACGGTGCCAAATTTCTCCATTTGTTGCGCGTTAGCACCTAAATAAATCAGTGTGCGGCAAATCTCTCAATGTTCAGGATAGAATGGAACACAATATGGAAGTCGTAAGGTTGAAGGTTGGTAAAGTTAAAGTTCAGGATATACCTAGGATTTAGGAAGTATTCACGTATCATGTACATAAATTAACTGGACTTACTGTTACAAACTGCAGGGGGAGAATAGGATCGCACAGATTTCTAAACAAAAATATTAAAATGTACAATGTAATGTATTTAGAATATATGAAGCAGACTACCAAAAACAACATATTGGAGCAAGTTTAAGCTTTTGTAAGTTTGCACCATGATTCATTTAATTACCCCATTAAAAATAACCTGTATCCAATTAATAAATTGCAAAACCCTATTATCAAAGCAGCACAAGTTGAGGGATCCCAATTAACTCTGATAAGTTATGTCAGTGGCTCTGGTGCCTATGCTTTATGCTTGTTTACAAAACAGGACGTGGCTGGCGGCTCTCAGCTATCGGGAGTGATGGCTTCGGTGATGCCATTGCTGCTTTTGTGTTTGGCAATAAAATTGTTCAGCTGAAAATGTTAACGGCAAGCATTACTGCTTGTCATTCAGTTTATATATTTGTTAAAAGCGCCGACATGAAAGGGGCAGCGGATAGTATCCGCCACTAACCATTGAGCCAAGCCGTCCCGAGATAGAATCACTCCCAGATAGGATCATGATAAATGTTGTATCTTGTCTTCGTAATGGTAAGTATGATTCCGAAGAGAGGGCGGGAGAAATCCTGGTACGTAGTGGAATATCATGACAATGGCTCGTCTCTGTCGCTTGAACGGACTAACTACGCTGCGGAACCGCTCATAGTCGGGAATATTTTCATGAGGTAAGCCTGCCCGCTATCCGGTGTATCTGCCGCAGACTAAGTAATGAACTAAACGGAGGCCGGCCACTAATGTCAGTACCACCAAGAGAGTGTCTTCCTTAAAGATTTGGGTTTGCTTTAGGCGAAAAATTTGAATTCAGGGAGTGGAGGAACCAAAAGAGACAAAATATCAAATAGATAGATAGATACGAAGCACAAAACCCCCGCCCTTCCACCTGAGCTACTGCACCCTTCGTTTTAAATTTTCTTATAATAGACCGCCTTTTCAAACCATCCCTGCCCCCCCATTCCCCCTCCACCTGATAGATAGATATCACATGTGTCACAAAAAATTTTAAATGACGGTCGGTTTCTCTGGGGAATTTTTTAAAAAATAGTGCAATTTTTAAGCTTACATACATAAAAGATCGCCTAAAAGGGGTCCTCTTGGTTACAGAATTGAAGGATGGTCGGCACCTACTCCTTTTTGAAATAAACCAGCAAAAGTGGCTCTATATTTCGGGGCACTTATAGGCGAGTGAGGAGCTAGGACTTAATACGAAAATGTGGGGTGTCCGACATGACCCACATGGGGAGGGGCAGCCTCCTCACTAAAGCAAACCCATAAATTTCGTGTACAATTATAAAAGACATCTCTGGTGTTGGTGTTTCGGTTCCTGTACTGTCATTTTGTGGTTTGTTCAGCTTTTCTACACGCAAAGGTGTCGGGGGTGACTCTCCGTGTTTTAAGCTTCCTACATCCGATGTGGGCAATTTTGCTGCCGCATTGCCGCCCACCTCAGGTGTCCCTTTATGGGGCCTCGCGACAGCTCACCAGCTAGCGGGCGGGAAGTGACTACATAAATAAATAAATAATACAAAACAGGAATATAATGAATAAAGGTTCATAAATGAATATACTTACAATGGGAGACTGACTCTCCGGCTCATTTTTCACTGATTTCACACTGCAACAAACCAAAAATAAATTTACGGCTGCAGAAGCTGCATACTGTATATATACTGCAACAGACACCAAACACTGCTAGGAAACAACACATAATGGAAGTCTTAAAACGGTAAAAATAGACATACGTATTTGTGCAATATGATTCTAATTTGTAATGACAGAAACCTTTGCAAAGCTTTGGCGCGTAGTGTTTCCAGATCTTCAACATCGGAGCTGCTGTCTCCAAATTGCACAGCGACATCAGAATCGGCATTATACTGAGAAACGGTCACAAATAAGACCTCTGAAGCAAAAGTGAGTAATCTTAATTATGTCAAATTATGTCTAAATATGCAAAATGCAATAATCACAAGTAGGAAAATGTTCCATTCAGTCGCATGTAAAATGCAGTATAAGCTAAGGGCAGCATTTAAATACGTAAAAGACAAGATTTAAAATACTTAATAAGTGCCAACATTTAAATGTGTAAAAGACAATATTTAAATGCTTAATATGAGCAGCTCGCTTTCTCTGGCTCATAATGGCGCCTTTTAGCTTGTAAGCAGGGTATTTTTAGGGTTTTGGGGGGCTTCCTCGGGGATTTTTTTGCAAAAATCAGCTAACAATTGGTATTTTTTGGCGTATATACTTTACACGTAGAAAGGCAAGAAGCTCTCAAAAATGCCAGGATTGAAGCTAAAAATAGCCATTTTTACGAAATAAATCTCCGGCGAAAACGGAAAACTATTGAAAATTAGCCTAAATTTGGCAAAAATTTGGGCCCTCAAAAAATCCCGGTAGAAAGCAAAAATCACGGGAGGGGACGATTTCAGGGGGCCCCCGCCCTCCCCGGTAAACAATACCCTGGTAGTAAGCCTCAAGGTACTCAGTGAGGAACAAGAAATGTCAAAACGTATTTATGTCCTGGCCTAAATTCCTTTATTAGTCGCTATAAAGACAACTGCTGGACCTATCAGATCCTTAGTTTACTTAGCACACTATACAGCAAGCAATCGTAATGATGTTACAGCTCTAGCCCAGCCTATTAAGCCACGTGAAAAATCCGTTGGACACAAATTTGGACAAAAGCGTAAAGGACGAACACAACAGAAAAGACCACGCATACAAAGTGGTCAGAAAAGTCAATTTTTTCAAAGTTCTTTTTCCGGGCACGTTTGGTTTCATTCGAAAACTCTTGGCCTGGAGATCTCAGAAATGCAAATTATTGCTCTATGTGGTGCTGTGCGAGACCGTCAGGGACAGCTTCTCCAGGACGAGAATCAGCGCCTAGAACGATGGAGACAGTATTTTGAAGATCTGCTGAACCGTCCTGTACCAAACGGAAATCTGCCTGAAGCACATCCTCCAACACTCCAACCGACAGTTGCTGAGGATGTTCGTGCGGATCCCCCTACACTTGATGAGGTTCTGGCTGCCATCAAGAAGCTGAAACCTAACAAAGCTGCTGTGGAAGATGGATTGAGCTCGGAACTATTCATATATGCAGCTGACGACATCGCTCCTTATCTGGTGAAGCTGTTTGCAAAAATCTGTCGTCAAGTCCAAGCTACCCCATAATAAGAACTTAACAACTGAGGAAATAATAGCCTGAAAAGAGTAAGAGTCATTATGTGCGTACACTGCTACAAACGAACACTTCCGAGAAGTTCAATGTGAAAGTTTACGTAAATACTCCAACTTCTTAGCACGATGATGAGTTTATGTGGCTAGTTAAAGCCATGGCGGAACGAAAAAACAAATCCAGTTTAACTTTACAGTACGGTACAAGGTTATATAACTGGCTTATTCCTTGGCAATTTTTTATGAGGGGGGGCTTCATGGGGCCCCTCCCCATCAATGGGGGCTCAGCCAAAATAGGGGAGGGCATTTTTAGAAAATTGTTTCGAATTTTTGTGGGTAACTTGTGTACCGCTAAAAATAGTTTAAAAATGACTGATTTTAGGCGTTTTAAGCTAAGGCAGCAAAAATTTAGTTAAAAATCAGGCGTAGCCAGAAAAGTTTTTGAAAATTTACAGAAAAAATGGTAAATTTTGGCAAATTTTGGAAAAATGGGGGCTCATCGAATGGGGGAGTCGCCGAATGGGGGGCGGCCCCCACACCCCCTCAACTAGGAATAAGCCAGTATAATTTCAGCAAGAAAAGTTCAGCGTAAAAAATCTTTCTGATAGAAACGTGTCGCACCCTTGCTTCAATTCAACACTAATCTAGACTTCAATCTGTGGTTGCTTCTTACCTTTTTGTCCATTTTCATCAAAGCAACGACTCAGTTGTCGAGTCTGTGGAGTAACACCGACCGCAACCTTATCATGAGAATCAGGTGTAACCAAAGATTTGTCAGTTGCATCGCAACTGTCAGCGGACGCAGTGTCCAGGAGAAAATTATCGGAACCAGTTGAAGAAGGCAACGGTTGCGCTTCTACAGTTGACGTGGACAGGGCAGGACCAGGTCCTTCCTTTAGCCATTTCAGTTCCTCATTTTTAAAGGTAGACTCTAGGGCTTCTAGTCTCAGTTGTAGCTCCAGTAACTCATCATCCTCATCACTGGAATCGGTAGAACTTGAGATGCTAGACGAGCAGCTGTCTTCCTCAACAGAAGAATTCGATGATGACTTT
Organism: Trissonchulus latispiculum; assembly: GCA_030248195.1. Classification (NCBI taxonomy): domain Eukaryota; kingdom Metazoa; phylum Nematoda; class Enoplea; order Enoplida; family Ironidae; genus Trissonchulus; species Trissonchulus latispiculum. The sequence goes on along the minus strand of JASAND010021154.1, from coordinate 69,925 downwards.
GAGCTGGGTTCAGGATCATCCACAGCATCAGGAAGATCAGCAACAGGTAAACCAGATGAATCTGCCTGGACTTTCGGCAAAGCCTAAATTACCATGGAATCATGAGATGGTTCCGTGCAAATTGAAATTGCATGGCCTTTATATAGCAATGTTCACAAAGAAGGAGAGAGATTCGTAGATAGGTGTTTTCTAGGAGTTTATGTATCCCGTATTTATGTCATGTATGGACGCTTCAGGCAAGTCTTAACGTTTATGTATTAAACTGTATAGTAAGTCAATGGTACTCAATACGATTATGTGCTACAGACACATTCATACGAGTTAGGTGCATTCACTCGCTGACCACTCTGCCAGACTGATACTAGTATTCGGCGGGCGTCGTCAGTGGCGTACCGACATACTAGTTGCAGCTTTAGGTCTTTTGAGCCCCCGGAGTAAAAAGGTATTGAAAAGCGTTTCTGCCCTGTGGTCCCATACACACGTGTTGTTTAGTGTATGCATGCAAGTAAAAACAAAAAACAAAAACAAAAACTTTTCCCATTATTTCATTAATATAATTATATCTATGGCCTGTGGTCAGTAACTTCATCGAGTGCCAGGCGGCACATAATTATATCGGTGGCAAAAAGCCAGATTGCACAGAGGTTTTGATAGTCAGTACTTATATTGGTGGCGTGAAGCCAGTAATTGCATCTATGGCCATATGGCCATTAATTATATCTAAGGCCTGTGGCCAGTAATTACATCGAGTGCCATGCGGCACTTAATTGCATCAGTGGTGTGAGCTTTATTCTAACTGGGTTTTTTGGAAAGTAATAGATGAATGTCCGTTGTATCAAATTTTGTGCAAATCCAACTTTTTTGTATTAATGTCCTTTTTAATACTGTTTTGAACAGTTTGTGTGAATATCCTCTTTCTAATAAGCTTGTTTTTAATGATATTAGTTGTTCATAAAAATACTGTTTGCACGAACATATGATAGCTATTCTGCATATTTGGTTATCTATCATATTATTGAAAACTGATTTCGAAATATTTGTAGTCGGATCAGGGAACCGGTTTATGCGAAAGTTAAAATCGTCACGTTTATCATACACCTTGGTGTGGAACAAATTATGGTTTATGCAAATATCCAAGTCTAGTACATTTGCTCTATCACTTTGTTCGTTTACTTTATTTAGCACTAATTCAGCAGGATAAATGTATTTATAGTTTAATTCAAGAACATTTTGATCATCTGCCGTGGTTATATCGTCTATGTATCTGAATGTATTCTCTAAATACTCATTTATTGCTAAGTTGTTTTCATTTGTAACGAATTTGTATTCGAAATGGTGTAATGTTATATTGGCTAAGGGTGGTGCTGCATTTGTTCCCATAGGTATTCCTATTTGTTGTTTAAATATTAGATCTCCGAGCATGAAGTATGTGTTATCTATTAAATACCTGCACATATCTATCACTTCTTGTGGGTTTATAGTAGTGAATTTAGGTTCTCCGTTACCCCAGTATATTTTATCATTTCTTATATGCAGTTTGGAATGTAAGGTGTCCTTTACTAGCTCAGAAACTGCTGTGTTTATTGTCCTGTGTTCTAGATCAATCACAATAATCACTCACCCCGAAAATTCACAAAAAAACAATCACCCACCCCATAGACGGCTAACAACAAGCCGCAGCCAGAAATTTTTTTTCATGATGGTCATAGCCACAGGTCCCATGTGGTCCCAAACCTTAACATGTGACTTTCGCTGCCGAGCCCCAACTCCTCTGGTGCCCAAAATAGTTATTTTAGAAAGAAAGCAAAATATATGAAGTAAAAAAGGAAAAATTAAAAGTATTGTAAGTACAATGGACGCACACTTATAGTATAAATCTGCTGATGTATTTGCTTCAAATCGTTTAGCAGACTCTGCACATTTGCCGATCCGTCTTCACCTGAAAATATGAAGTTAAATGTAATGAATAATTATCATAAAATTGTAGTATATCTTAAATAGGTGGCAGACACTGTTTCATCCTAAGGATTGAAAAGATAAACCACCAAGGCCCCCCCTAAAACACCAAATATCTGGTGGGACACGAATCAGCAGTCTATTGCTATACGCGGTATCGCGCCCCCTATAATACAATAAACGCAAAATCTATTACTTATACGTTGTGGTAGTATAAACGTATATACCCAGTATGTTAGCAACTGCCAAATCATCGACACGTGAAGACTCCTCTATGATTTCGCCTTCTTCTATATCATCATCCATTTTAAAAATTATCTACATACAACGAAATACCGCCGGAACAGCTATATATACATATATATATATATTAGGGATCGACCGGAATTCGGTTCCGGTACTTTTTGGTTCCGGTTCCGGTTCCGGTTCCGGTTTTTGAAAACGTACCGGAACCGGAACCCATAAAAAAAAATTACAAAAATTTATCAAATTATTAAAATTTTTGAAAAACTGCGATTCTCTAATAACCAGAATATGATTTATTCAAAAATTTTCGCCTGCGGCGCTATTGCATTATATACTTAGAATGTTTAGAATTTGTAATAATAATGTCTAATGTATCGTTGTTATGAATATTAACATATTATAAAACAAAAATAATACTTAACTCAGATTAGATACCACAAGACCGCCGAAACTTTTAAATTTAAGTAGTGGTAAAGATACCTAATGCTGTATTGAAATTATTGAAGCCTTGGCGTCAACCTATGATATTTCAAAATTGTATATAGAGTGCGCTGTTGCATAATCAAATGTCAGTTTTAGCTTAAATTTAATCTTTTTAATTGTTTAAATAGTGACTGGACTTTTTGGACTAAGTTTATTACTGTTTGTTTAGTAATTACTCCAGTGCACAGATCAACAGAATTACAAAAATTATGGATGGAACATATAGCAATGGTTTTTAAAAATCTTTTGAAGAAACGTCATTTCAAATTTAAAAATCCTGATGAAGCTAGCCAAAAGGAAGAAATTTCGTTTAATTCAAGTTGGAGAAATTGTGCATTTCTACTTTCTTTGAAACTTGTGAAAAATACTTTTGGCTTATATATATGTTTAATGGATGAAAATCTATATATTTCAACCATGTAAAAACATTTGCATTTTAATCAGAAAACTCCAATAACAAAGTAATTATACTGAGATATAATAACAATCTAAGGAATTGAAAGCCGATGTTCTAAATAAGTGCAATTTTGTATATAGCTGATGTAATACCTAAGTTCATAGCCAGATTGGATTTTACAATACGGAATTTGTACAAGACCAGTAATTTTCAGAAAAATTTTATTGTCTGAAATACAGAGAGAATAAAATTAAACTAAAATGGTAATAGATATCTTATGTTTTCTAAAAATGTAACTGGCATCATTATTTTTTGCGTTTTGAAAATGCTGCAACTTTTCCAAGTGCTCTAGTAAAGCTAAATGAACTTTTTGATTGTGACTAAAAATTATCAGACAAGCCAGATAAAAACCAAACATGTGGTGCGCGCAAAAATTTCGTGGAATCAGTTTCTATCTGCTTAATTGAATATTCAGCTTAACTACATACGTATATATATAATTAAGAAATTAAATTTTATTTGCCAGTAAATCTCCTTTAAAAGTAAACTAGCATTCGATTAAATTATTCATCGAAATTCGTATATATATACAATGTAAAAATATAGATGCCGTTTATTCATAGAAAATGTGCTCGAATAATATTAATATAGCATATTCATACCGTGTACAATTAATTTTAAATGTTAAATTTTAAATTTAAAGCTATTGAGTAAAGTTTAACAATGCTATATGACAAAAATCTCTTACTAAATTGCAAATTTCATGTTCGTGCATTGAAATAACTATATCAAATATAATTCAAACGTTATTACAATGTTCTAGTAACTGCAAAAAAGCTAAAAATTGTGCAAAGATTGTCCAAAACGTCAGAAAAAATTTTCGATTTTTGTAGTGTTAAAGAGCTGGTTCCGGTTCCGGTTCCGGTTCCGGTTTTTTAAAACCAGTTCCGGTTCCGGTTCCGGTTTTTTGGAGTTCCGGTCGATCCCTAAATTATATATATATATATATATATATATACATATAGGTATATAGAAGCATTTCAAATCTCTAACACTGTGGTCGACCTCAATAAATCATAGTTTCCTTGGGGGGGGGACGGGGAGGCGGTTGGTGGATTGGGGGAGTAGAAAATTTTCCTGGAGTCGGCGAAAAATCTGTTTTCGGTCAAAACAGAAATATTTCTTAATTCTTGGCTATTTTTAGAGATTTGTAGCGTTCCTAAGTAAATTTAAGCAACTTTTCGCTATGTTTTCGCAATTTCTTAAAAAATTTCCAATTTTTGGCAAAAGATTTTCAGAAATTAGGTAGGGGATTTGAAAATTTTTAGGGATGGGGTCTCCGAAATGCCGATTTGGTTGGGGAGATAGAGATAGCTAAAATGTAGGGAGGGGGCGGGGGTCCTTCCCAAACACACCTGACTCCCCCCAGTAAGACCCAAAACGTTATATAAATTTGGCTAAAAGATTTTGACTTTTTCTGAAAACTTTTTCTCAAATTTCAACTTAGAAACACTTTAAAACAGAATAAAAACGCCTATAACGTTAAAAACAAGCCTTATTCTGATGGAAAAAGAGTACAATTTTTTTGACTTTTTGGTCATTTTTGAAATTTCTGAGATAAAAATTCTGTGGGAAGGAGCAGGCAGCTGGGGGGGGGGGGGGTGTCGTGTACCCATAGGTGTACCAGGCTACAGTTTACCCCCTGTGAGATATCCTCCCCCATGGAGAGGCCAGACCCCCCTCCCCCCTACCCGACTTCAACTACTCCCCCCAAGCCGAGCTCAGCTCAAACCCCTTCCATCCCTAAAATTGGGTCCAAACCACGTAAAAAATGCCAAATTTTTGAAAAAAATTCGAAGAAATGGCTATAAATCAGCTATAAACAGCTAAAGATGGTTATTTATACATATATAGAACTTAAAAGGTAATATACGCAATTATAAACCACAATCTGGGCTTATTTAGGCATATTTTAGTACAAATTTGTCAATTTTCAGGCCCTATTTTCGCATACGAAAACTATTGGCTGAAGCTTTTGAGTACGTTTAATAATGTACTGTACATCAAAAAAGGAGCAATTTTAGCTAAAAAACTTGGGCACAGTTTAGGGGGTTCCTCCCCCCAAATTTCGGATTTTGGTGGGGTCCCCCGACCCCGAGCCAAATTCGGACCTTCTACTCCCCCCAAACCCAAACAGGTGGTACACCTATGCTTGTATATATATATACCTCTTCTAACTTTCGGGGAATATAGGTGTACCAGGCTACAGTTTGACCCATAGGTGTAAGGTGGGGGTGGTAGCCCCCCAAGCATTTTTTTCAAACCCCCCCCCAGAAATTTTTGGGGGGGACGTCCCCCCCCAACTGGGGGGAGGGGGTAGTCGCGCCAAAGGCGCGAAAATTGGCCAAAAATAGGGTATTTTTAGGGTAAATTTTGCAAAAATATTCAACAAGTCCCAAATTTTTGGCTTAATGTACTTGTTATTGCGAGAAATACAAGTTTTTAATAGTTTTATGGACTTTTTGACTGAATATTAGCCTTCTTTTGAACTTAGAAACACCTGGACAATCAAGTTTTAGAGTTTAAAATCACTGTCTAATGTAAAAATTACTTCATGATTCGATGTTTATTAGTATTACAAACAGCTGAAAATGCGATTTTTGACATAAAAATTGAAAAATTTTTTTGGGGGAGGGTTGGGAGGTCTCCAGAGGGGGCCCCCCCAGGAAATGTTGGGGGGGGGAGCCCCCCACCCCAAATCTCCGTTACATTTACATTTTACATTACATTTTTATCTACGTTACATTACATTACATTATTTATATTTTACATTACATTTTATCTCCGTTACATTTTTTATGTCAAAAATCGCACTTCAGCCGTTTGTAATACTAATAAACATAGGTGTAAGGTTGGGGGGGGGGGGTTGGGGGGGTAGCCCCCCCAAGCCTTTTTTCAACCCTCCCCCAAAACTTTTTGGGGGGGACGTCCCCCCCCCAACTGGGGGGGGGGGGTAGTCGCGCCGACGGCGCGAAAAATGGCCAAAAATTGGGTATTTTTAGGGTAAATTTTCAACAAATTTTCAAAAATATCGAAATTTTTGGCTTGAACTGTTTATTATTATGAGAAATACACGTTTTTAACTGTATTATGGATCTTATGTATGACTCAATATTGACCTTATTCTGGACTTGGAAACATGTTGGCAATCAAGTTTTTGAGTTTAAAACCACTGTCTAATGTTAAAATTACTTTATGGTTAGATGTTTTTCATCATTAGAAACGGCTGAAAATGCGATTTTTGGCATAAAAAATGAAAAATTTTTGGGGGGAGGGTTGGGGGGGGTCCTGCCTGGGTGGTTGGGGGGGGGTCGCCAGAGGGGGCCATAGGTGTAACGGGGGTTGGGGGCCCCCCCCCAAAATTTGGGGGGGGGCCCCCTTTTTAGACCTCCCCCCCCCCCAGACCCCCCCCCTTTTAAATCTCCGTTACACCTATGCTAATGCCAAAAAACATCGAACCATTAACTAATTTTAACATTAGACAGTGGCTTTAAACTCAAAAACGTGATTGTCCAAGATGTTTCTAAGTTCAAAATAGGGTAATATTCAGTCAAAAAGTCCATAAAACTGTTAAAAACGTGTATTTCTCGCAAAAATGAACACCTTAAGCCAAAAATTTGGGACTTTTTGGAAATTTTTGCAAAATTTACCCTAACAATACCGTATTTTTGGCCAATTTTCGCGCCTTCGGCGCGACCATACCCCCCCCCCCCCCCCCCCTGTTGGGGGGGGGGGCCGGGGCCCCCCAGAAATTTCTGGGGGGGGGAAGGCTGGGGGGGGGGACCCCCCCCCCAAACCTCCCCCCAATGACACCTTTGGAGACCCCCCCCAGATTTTCAAATTTTGGGGGAGCCCCCCCCCCCAGATTTCCGTTGCCAACAAGTGGTCAAAAATGGCATAAAATCGAAAATTTTTACATTAGGGAGTGGTTTCACACTCCGTCAAACTTCGATTGTCCCAGGCACACCTATGGGCACAAGACTACTCCCCCCCCAGGGGTGGGGGGACGTCCCCCCCCCCAAACATTTCTGGGGGGGGGGACGTCCCCCCCAAAAAATTTCTGGGGGGGGGTTGAAAAAATGCTTGGGGGGGCTCCTCATAGTTTCCCTGGAACTTAGGGTCTCGGGGGGTAAATCTTGGCTGACCTCCAAAATTTGATGGGGGGTACCCCCCCCAGAATTTGGACCTCAGAAATTTCGAAAAATGGCCAAAAAATGCAAAATTTTCTGTAATTTAGCCCTTTTTTCTTCAAAACAATGCTTATTTTTAACGTTTTAGGCGATTCTGCACCGTTTTAAAGCGATTTTAGGTCAAAATTTTAGAAAAATTTTTCAAAAAATGACCATTTTTCGACCAAATTTAGCTAACTTTTTGGGTCCAAAAATCGGTGGGGGGGGTTCGGGGGGGTAGCCAAAAGTTGGGGGAGGGTAAGTCAAAAAATCGGGGGGGGGGGTAAATTTGGGCGAAAATTTTGGGGGGGATACCCCCCCCCCCCCCCCCCCCCCCCAAAGGAAACTATGGGGCTCCTACATAGGTGAACCAGGCTACAGTTTGCCCCCTGTGAGACCTCCCCCCACGAGAAGGCCAGACCCCCCACCCCCCATACCCGACCTCGACTACTACCCCCCCCCCCAAGCCGAGCTCACACCCCCCCTCCCCCCCCCCCCTAAAATGGGGTTCAAACAAGAGAAAAAATGCCAAATTTTTGCAAAATTTTTTGGAATTTTTCGAAAATTTTCTGAAAAAATTGGCTGGAAATAGATAAAAACACTAAAAAATAAACTCTAAAACGCAATACGAGTAGTTTTTGAGTAGATTGATGTCGAAAATAGCAGATTTTGTCCAAAATGGGCTATTTTTAGCTGAAAAAAGTTTGGGTACAGTTTGGGTACAGTTTTTTTCGAAAATTTCCGATTTTTTAGACCCCCCCCAAGCCAGATTTGGACTTTTTACTCCCCCCCCCCAGCCCAAACAGGTGGTACACCTATGGCTCCTAACACAATTTTCAGCTGAGATTTACGAGCCCTCTTATGTTTGCTCTTAAGGGGGGGGAGGGGGGGGTCCATTTTTGGGCAATTTTTTCGACTTTCTCCGATCTCGCTGATTTTTACGTATTTCATGGTCCAAATGGTATATTTTAACGAGTTTTTAAAATTAAAGTCGTAACTCTTGCGGTTGTCGAGTAATTTCACCTCAAAGTTGAGATTTCATGTGTTAAACATAGGAAATTTCAAAAGTTGTCATTTTTTCGCGTGCGCCAAAAAAATCTCCCGACCAACGTTGATGAATCTGGACAAATTATACATTAAAATAACGCTGAAATGTTAAACTGCGGTATCTTGGAATTAGAATTTTAATTTAGGCTTTTGAAATTTTTTAATTAATTTTTGAAGGATTAAAATTTAACACGATTTTAGCATCACGTTAAATTTTAATCCTTCAAAAATTAATTAAAAAATTTTAAAGGCATAAATTAAAATTCTAATTCCAAGATACCGCAGTTTAACATTTTAGCGTTATTTTAATGTATAATTTGTCCAGATTCATCAACGTTTGTCGGGAGATTTTTTGGCGCACGCGAAAAAATGACAACTTTTTAAATTTCCTATGTTTAACACATGAAATCTCAACTTTGAGGTGAAATTACTCGACAACCGTAAGAGTTACGACTTTAATTTTAAAAACTCGTTAAAATATACCATTTGGACAATAAAATATGTGAAAATCAGCGAGATCGGAAAAAGTCGAAAAAATGGCCCAACAATGGACCCCCCCCCTTAAGGGGGCGCTTCCATTATCGGGATTATTGATGTAAAATTTGGGCTGATTGTTCAATTTTAAAGAAATCCCTACTGAAGTTACTTTGGTTGGCGGGGCATGTTTTGACAAAATTTCAGCAACTGAGACTATGTGCTTGGCTAGCTACCATTATGGCTTAAAAAATCGAAATTTTAGTAAAGCCCCAAACGATTAAGTCGAATACGCTATATGAAGGAGCATAAAAAGAGCTTTACAACGATGTGCATATCACTTCTGCACGTAGTTTGTATCAAAAGTTACAGGCGGTTGAATAATTGGTAAATTTACGTTGACCATTCTCATTTGGTTTAGCAAAGTAAAAACTAACAGTTCGAAAATGAATTCTAAAGGATATTTCATGATGCTTTTGTGTTGGATTTGTTTATTATTTTATAAAATGCACTACGCAACTTAATAAAATCATTAAATATGCCATATATATGCCAAAACAAAAGCCATTAGAGCGAAATTTTCCAATTTAGCTTTCTCATAAATGCTTCGACCAAAGTTGCTCAAATTTTGCATGTACGTTTATTAAAGAGGTACGCAGGTTCACTTTTTTCATTTTTTGTTTAAACCTTAAATTCCGTGAGATATTGACTTCTAAAGTTTTTGAACATTTAGAAAATACTCAAAATTGCACAAATCAAAAAAGTGAAAAAAGTGTCCCTGCATTAGGTCCGTTTACAGATTTGTGCAAAATTTGAGCTACTTTTATTTAGCCGTTAATGAGTGACACCATTTTGAAAATTTGAAATTATCCCTCTTGTGTAAGCTGCAAGCCAAGCAATAAATTCTTCAAACTCAGCAAATTGCTAGTACTTAGCACCAACTATCGTTGCTGAAAATTTGAAAGAGATTGGTTCAGAATTGAATGCAGGAGAGCCGGTCCCGGTAATGGAAGCGCCCCCTTAAGTTTGTTACTTATACATAACACATATTTCAATGGTAATTTCAACGTAAATTATTGATGATAACTAACTGAAATTAATTGAAGCTATATATACAAATACTAAATAATTAATCCCATTATTAGGGCGAAAAATCTTTATTTAAAAATGTAAGTTTAGTGACGAAAACTAAACATTTTAAACTTGAGAAATTTCATGATATGATCCATCGGATTTATTTAAAATGTGTTTCTTGGAATTATAGTTGCGTATTGCATCACATTTATGGTAAAACATACAACAAACAGTGCTGTTTTGAACTTGGGAGGGGGTTTAGGAGTGCTAAAACGTGCTCCGATTTTAGGAGCGAACTTTAAGAGCTCTCCTAAATTAGCAGCTCTTCGTCTAAATCTTAACTATGCTCTTAACTTGCAAATTTAGGAACTCCTAAAGATAAGATGGCTTTCTGAAACGCACCCTAGCTCATTTCGAACTTTTAAAAATTGGAATAGATAAATCTGAACTTGTTTGCTATTTTCCACATTTGTGCTAATCGAAAAGCAAATTTAAGTACGTTTAAGGTGCTGGTGTACGAAAATGGGTTAATGTTATTTTTGGCTTAGGAGATAACGAAGTTCACTCTGTAGCGGTTAATCGGATTCCCCAACTTGATCAGGTTTGGCCTGTCGCTGTCTCTGCCGTGGTCTACTCTACAAGATCATTCAGCTTCCAATGTACCTTCGCTAGACTGACTCGGACTGATACAATTCACTGATAATCGCTTTCCAAATTGACTAGGTCCTTCTTGACAATACTGATAACCAACAATCTGACTGAATCAAAGTTCTGAACTGCGTCCACCGTACTGGAATCTCGGATGCAAATTTCGGCAGGACAGGCTTCTTTCCGCACCTGAATCAAATGGGTTAAAACCCATTAGTACAAGGTTACGGTGCGGGAATCGAACCCAGCAACCATTTCTCGTTCTTTTGCTTTCCAGGCCCAAAATGTGCATTTTGGGCCCTATTTGAATTGACGAAATGACTCAAAATCATTGGTTATTGCCTTTTTGACAATGTTAACCGTTTCTAGTAATTTCTTGTCACCAAATGGGTCTTCTTGGCCATGTTTAGGTTTTATTTTGTTGAATTTGGTTGAACTTGACATGACTCCTTGTTTGGACGAAAATGTTCGTAATGTTTCTATTTCGTAAATGTTTCTATTCGTAATGTTTCTATTTCTTGGACCCAATTGGGCCTGATTGAACTTGCAATTGGGCGAAACGACCCTGAAAACGCATATAAAATTCACTGTTTACGCCCTATTTGAAAATTCGCTTGCTTCTACCTTTTTCTCGCACAAACCGGGCCGCCTGGGCCGTTTTAGATTAATACCAACAGATTCTGACAGAAGTTCACAGGTTCTCTCGAGCAGACAAAATTACTAAACAATACTTGTATTTCTGGCCTGGTTTTGGCCCAATTTCACTGATCTGCCACGGGGAACAGGCTTATTTCACGTAGCCGACTGATTATCCCAAATATGAACGAAATTTGGCGTTTTAAGGTGGTGATTCCTTTTGGGCACATATTGTTATTTGGCGGCGTAAATCATGATGAAATTTGATGAAACTTTCCGAAATAAGTTCATTTAGCGTTCTAGCACCCTCCGCGCAATCTCGATTCAAAAATTCAAGATATACGGTCAGAGTGGTTTTTCCAAATTTCTGAACGTTTGGCAGCAGCAATACAGTTACGACTATATTCATTCGAAAGATCTCATTGCGCTTCATATTTTTGCTTTTTAAAGCAAGTTTCTAACTTTTCTCTACCGTGAGATATAGCCGATTTTCTTGTTTTGGCGTCGAACACTTGGCATTTTTGCAGAAATCAAATAATCCATCATTTCTCCAACTATGCAAGCCGTAAAATCAAACTAAGGGCGTCGATCTGAAGGTCTCACAGGGACAAATTATCCGACGCATGATCGTCTTCCAACTGCTATCCAGTAGGCTGCTATCATAAAAAATGTAGTTTTTGCAAAAACACGACCAATTTTTTTCCAAAGATTGTGGAGCATTCACCATGCAATCTGGAGGGCTGCCACTGAACAAATGTGTTCTGCACAAATATACCTAGGGACGATTTTTTAGTTGTCCCGATTGCTGCTTTTTAACTAAAGTAATCGCTGGACAAATTTGGAAAAAGTAGGCAAAATCCAAGTTACGCACACAGTTCAGCTTATTTCTCTGTAACGAAGAGCGATTTCACAATAAATAAAAAATCGTCCCCAGCTATTTGATGGAGGTATCGAATGATGTAACTGATGTCTCACGAAAAAATTTACTTGAGTCTGCAAAAATTCTGGAAAATGATACTTCTTCTAAAATGTGTTAAAAATATTTTAGAAAAGCAACATTAGTTTCGTGGCATGCATTAAAACGAGAAAATGTCAAGCTACATTTTGATATAAAAATAGCTTCTTAACTCCAAGTAATGAATGAGTAATAATGGTGCAAACTTTATGTGACCAAAGGGAATCACCACCTTAAGTGAATTTCTGATATTGGAAGATGGTCACTTGCTACATAAATACTGTAATAGGATGAACTAGTGCTTATCCACTTACTGCTAACGCTTACGTAATACTAGACTAGAGTATAATAATAATAACTGGTTGTTTTGGTTTTACAGCCCTATAGTTAACTATTTTCTCGTTTAGACTGACTGATTAACGTTGAACTAAAATTAACTGGCTGATTTTGAGTGAGTTTTCGCACATAAAGTTTTAGTCAGTTTATGCCAAAAATGCAAAAACTCACTCACTCACTGTCTCAGCAACCATTCTACGCAGTCCCTACTTACCGACCTTCCGACCTACGGAACTACTTCTACTTCTAAATCTACCCCCACCTATCCTAGTGCCCTAACAGGGGACGTACCGAACCGCTATTCGATCCGGCGCGGGCAACCCCAGCAGTCAGCCGAGTGGAAGTCGCACGTACAACCACCCTTTCATACGAGCACAGTACTCGTGCATGTCAGTACTCGTGCAAAACTGGCATATAAATTAGCAAAACTTTGATGAACACGGATTTGAACAAAAGTTACATATTCTTGTAGGGCTTGAAAAACTGAGCATTTCTTATATCAAGTTTCAAAAAATATTCAATAATTAGTGAGAAAAACATAATTAAAGTTGAGTAATACCTGCGCAGATTGGATTCTGCGCAGGCTTAACATTTCTGTGTTAACGTTAACTCGGTTATGTTAATTAGTTAATGAAAATTAATTCAGGTAAAAGTTACATCATTTTGTAGAGCTTGAAGAGCTGAACATTTTTTCTTTTTTTGAAACAGCTCAAACCGTCCAGGGGCCGGTTCCATAAAAGTTTGACTCGCATGCTGGTACTAGCATGCGAGAACTCGCAATGCTAGTGCTAGTCGTCGAGTCAAGTGTACCATAAAATTTTTCGCTCGACTCGATAAAATTAGCTAAGCGAGTGAGGCGACTCGACAAGTTAGAACTGCTAGTGCGAGGACTAACACTGCGAGTGCGAGTTCGCCAGAAAATAACCATAATCATGTAAAAAATCGCATAAAATTCAAATCTCAATGAAACTTGGTAAAAATTGCAGACATTCGAAAAAAGATTCAAAAACGCGCGTCTCTTGATTTTGAGTCTATTTTGGTAAAAAATAAAAAAGTTATCAAACTTTAATTATCACTTCTCTAGTCGAAATAGACTAGAGAACTAGACGGATGCTAGTAGCGTACTAGCAAGGCAAGACTAGAGTTTTATGGAACCCGATTAGTCTACCAGTGTTCAAACTTGTGAGAAGCTAGACTCGCAAGTCGAGTGCTAGTAGCTACTCGACTGCGAGGGTTTTATGGTACACTTGAGGCACTAGACTCGACAACTAGCATGAGTCTAGTTGTCGAGTCTAGTACTCGCAAACTTTTATGGAACCGGCCCCAGCTGTTCGTGAGAAAATCAAGATCAAAGTTTTTGTCCACATATGCGTAATTTGCACATACAGTGTATTTGTTCAATGCACACGTGCTGGGTTGCCGAATTGTTACAGTACATAAGCTAGCTTAAACTAGTTATAATCAAAGCCCGTGTGGCTAAACTGGATGAGCACTGGATTCTTAATCCAGAGGTCATGAGTTCGAATCTCAGCACGGATTTATCACTTTTCCTGCCATTTGGTTCAGTCTTTTGCGTTTTTAAGGCTGATCATTATAACCGACACGGATGACCGGAAACCCAACAGACTTAATTCGGGGTCCCCGTGACCCTAGGCTGCGAAATCTGCTTTAAGCCGCCGAATATACCAACATTAGTGCAAAATTCACACTATAGTTACTCCAAAATTAGCAGTTTCGCGTCAAGTATACATCTAAGTTTTAAACAGAATAAAGCCCTAAATATTTACGGTTAGGGGCCAAATTGCTACTCAATTTGGCCCAATTCCTGCCTAATATCTGAATACTCGCGCTTTCATTCTGGCATTTCCAAGACCCTTATCGAACAAAGGGAGTTTACATGGTATGCCCTCATTCACACTCACAATTACACGATTTCTGTCTACAATTCACACTCTAGAAATGGGGCTAACCTTAGAACCTCACAATCCATAAGGAGTTTACCCAAGTAGCCAATTCTACGTAAATTTGGGGATCACATTCACACAATTGCCATCACGCCAACATTTACTCATACAATTTGCGCAAACATAATACATCCTAGCTATCCCCTAATAAAACCTAATTACTTATTGTATGCACATTTTGTCCTAATTCTGGAGTTGACTGAAGGCCAAGAAAGTGAATTTTTAACCCAAAAGGGCCTTCTGGAAAGTCCCCAAAGATTGCGTTCCTAAGGTGCGAATGGCCGAGTATAGCAGACTCGGAGGCCCTCATAGTCATGTGCGTGTGTTGCTTCGTGTTGGCTCAGATCATCTCCTCTCACCTGTGTGGGTCAGAGGAGGTCCTAATTCTAGTTCCTATGTGGTGAGAAATGCGTTGGGGGTTCTCCGGCCAAAACACTGGCACACCAGGAGAGCGCATTTTAGAGGGGGGATACACGACCTCTCTCGGTCTGAGCTGAAGCAACACTGATTGGAATTTGAAATTTTCCAGTGAGCTGACAGGAGTCTGACAGCTCACTGACATTTTGACCTCCGTCGGATTCAGAAGTTTCTGGAAGCTCCCTATCTTAAAGTGTGTGCTCGACGCGGGCTGGAGAAGCAGCTGGTCCGTTGGAGGGGAGATTAATGAGAAAAAGGAATTATGGCCCTCCAACTGACCCTTTTTTGATGAATTTCCCAAGCTGAATTTTGGGGAAACTTACTGTACTTTTTGGTTAACACGAAAAGATAACCAAAGGGGAAATTTGCTGCTAAAAAATTAATTTTCATGAATTAAAAAACGAAATTGTACAAATTAAAGGCCTCTCGGGGCCTATTATGGAAAACTAAATATTAAGTGTTAATTTAACCATGTTATTTACCAATTTTATGTTTATTACTTTTAGGCGATTCCTTGTTTCCAAGCCCCTTTCTCTCCTCCTGAGGCTTGACCTTTCGGCCGAGAACAAGGGAAGCCGCTCGTTAATCCTAGCAACAATTCTCTCCCTTGCTGGAACTCAGAGTTTCCAGCAAGCGAATCAAGAGTGCAATTGTTGCCCAAAAAGTTAAGGGAGTGAGTGAGGGAGTTAAGCCCCCTCCGAACCTATTATTACACACAAGGTGTATACTAACTCCTTCTCTGCGAGGCAAATCTTTGTTGGGGGATGGCCAACAGAGGCTCAGTAGAATGAATGAAAGGATGAATGGGCGTAACAACACGGAATTGTTACGTTTTGTTGCAAAGGTCACAAAAGGCCAATATTATAAAATTAAAACGTAATCATTCAAAACTTTTTTGGCCTATATCTTTTGCAATATTGGGAGTTAAAAGACCGGGTTTGGATTTTTAGAACCAGAAAAGAATTGCCTTTCAGATGAGCCTAAGTGACTTTTTGACCAAAATATCAAAATTTCGTTAACTATTACCTAATTACTACCAACTAGACCTAACTAACACCTATTAATGTCAATTACCGTTGTCCTGTGCCTCTAGCTAACGAATTATGGCTTTTTTTACTAGACCATCTTCCAATATTTGTACTTATTGGCAATGCGAAACGTTTTTAAACAGAGTTCTAGTGTTAAATTACTAGATATTTTGCAATACTTTCTTCAAATCTATTTTCTTAGCTAATTTTAAACTGTTTTAATTGAATTCAGATGTACTTCTTGACAATGGGAGGCCTTATTCATGGTCTGGGAAGAGTACCGACTCCTCCATTACGCAATAAGGGCGATGGTAGGGCCTATTACTGACCCGGGAGGGGTAACGACCCCTCCATTATTAGTTGACAAACCTAATTAACCCTCATTAAGCTGTATTCCGTTGAAGTTCTATCCCATTTTACGTCATTTGAGTGGGTTATAGTACTACTTCTAACCCTATTCCCTAACCACACTAGAACCTATGTCCCTATTCGTGAATTTCTGAGTGTTTTGAACCGACTGGCAACTCTGGTACTAACATAATTACTAATAAACACAATAATTGCTTGAACGTTCACATACTACATTCCAGGTTCTGAGCAACAGATTTCACAGAATATTGCAACGAGCACTCTAACTGAAGGTCACAATCCATAGTTTAATGAATTTTCTTACTTTTTGAGTTTTAATTCATCCGTAACATTACACATAGAGAGTCCAGATTTCAGTTGCTTAAGTTGGTGATTCCCTTTGGGCACATACTGTTGGTTGGCGGCGTAAATCAAGATGAAATTTGACGAAACTTTACGAAATACGTTCTTTTAGCGTTCTAATACCCTCCGCGCAATCCCGATTCAAACATGCGAGATTTCCAGTCAGGGCGGTTTTTCCCAAATTCTGAACGTTTGACAGCAGCTATACAGTTATGAGCTATATTCATTTGAAAGATCTCGTTGAGCTTCATATTTTTGCTTTTTAAAGCAACGTTCTAGCTTTTTTCTACTGCGAGATATAGCCGATTTTCTTGTTTTGGCGTCGAAAACTCGCCATTTTTGCAGAAATCAAATAATCCATCATTACTTGAACTATGCAGGCCGTAAAATCAAACTAAGGGCGTCGATCTGAAGATCCCATAAGGGCAAATTATCCGACGCATGATCGTCTTCCAACAGCTACCCCTTAGGCTGTTATCATAAAAAATGTAGTTTTTGCAAAAACACGACCAATTTTTTTTCCAAAGATTGTGGAGCATTCACCATGCAAGCTGGAGGGCTGCTACTTAACAGAATGTTCTGCACTTATATACCCAGGGACGATTTTTTAGTTGCCCCGATTACTGCTTTCTAGCGAAAGTAATCGCTTGACAAATTTGGAAAAAGTAAGCAAAATACAGGTTACGCACACATTTCAGCTTATTTCTCCATAACGAAGAGCGATTTCACGATAAATAAAAAATCGTCCCCAGCTATTTGATGGAGGTATCGAATCATATAACCGATGTCTCGCGAAAAAATTTACCTTAGTCTGCAAAACATTTGGAAGATTAAATTACTTCGAAAATGCAGTAAAATAATTTCCAAGAACTAAAGTTAGTTTCCTTGTAGTCATTAAAAAGAGCAATGTTAAGCTGCATTTGATATAAAAATGGCTTCTTAACTCCAAG
Organism: Trissonchulus latispiculum; assembly: GCA_030248195.1. Taxonomy (NCBI): domain Eukaryota; kingdom Metazoa; phylum Nematoda; class Enoplea; order Enoplida; family Ironidae; genus Trissonchulus; species Trissonchulus latispiculum. Next base: position 52,374 of record JASAND010021154.1, on the reverse strand, counting down.
TAATGGTTGAGTAATAACGGTGCAAACTTTATGAGACCAAAGGGAATCACCACCTTAAATAGAAAGAGTATTTACCCGAATTCAAGACTGAATCAAGATTGTAAAGTTTGCCTTTCCGAAAATGCCGGACTTGAATATTCCGGTGCCATCACTATCTACGGAAATGAACAGTATCTGCAGATCGTTACCTTGCTGCTTTCCGGAATGTGCGTTGATGAATTAGATAACTGTCATCTACTAGTTGGGATATCCGTTAGCCATGAAACTTTATTCAATTGAAGGAGGCATAAAGCTGCTCCTAAGTCAAAAGTTAAGAGGGTTTTCCAAGCTTCTTAGGAGGACCTCCTAAACTGTTTCACAAAACCACTTGGAGATTGTTCTTAAATTTTAACGCTAAGAGCGCTCCTAACACAAGTTTCAGCTGAGATTTACGAGCCCTCTTATGTTTGCTCTTAAGGGGGGGGGTCGCTTTTTGGCCGATTTTTCGACCATCTCCGATTTTGCTCATTTTCACATATTTTGTAGTCCCCATGGGTCCCCAAAACAAGACACTTGCGTTTTGCGTAATATTGCTTCTATCGTGCTGTAGAGCCCTTCAAAGGTGACCTCGACATGTGTTAAACATAGGAAAATGAAAAAGTTAGGTTAAAAAGTTTGTGGCAGAAAAATTTTTCACTGTATGCAAGATACAGCGCTGCAACCTTGTCGTACATGTTAAGGACATATCAGAGAGTGCAAATGACCCTTCTGAAACAATTCTCTTGTGTGTCCCATTTCTGGCGATTTTTCAAAGTCAAAATCTCGGAAAATTGGTGCTTTTTGTACCACGAAAAACAGGACCAGCAAAACATTTTCGCCTCTCCTGCACGATTGGCAAAAGCTACAGAAATGGCTTATAGATAGTTGCACTCTACGCATACACAGAATTCTTATGACAGTAGTTGCAAATTTCTACCGTTTGTAGTGCTTTCAAAAAAACTTGCCACAAAATGTGCTAATTTTGCCAAAAATCATCATTTGCACAATTTTCACGTTTTTTAATAATTTCTCCCTCGTTACCCACTCGAAAGTCACCAAAATAGGCAGATAAAACTTTCAATGCCTGCCTGACATTATGGTAAAGGCAAATGCTTCAAGGTAGAACTTTTCTGTCGTGTCGGCTCCTTTGATCGCTTACAGGTCACAAAAGTCAATTTTTGATATTTCCAAAATATAGACAAATTGGGTATCATTCGATAGCTACTGATGAGCTGAACAACTTTTCTAATAAAACTATGTGTCTGAAATTTAGTATCTGAAAGTTAGAGCAAGTTAAAGTTTCAGGGCACAGTTAGATGAAAAAGGGTCAGTTCACAATTTAAAAATGTACTGTGAACGACTGGCTGGATATCTCGGAGTCATTTTAGTATTAAAATATTAGCCAACCCACAAAATTAATTTGCCATATTAGTTGACCCAAATTTCGCTGCCGTTCTGTCTCAGCATGACCTTAGAGGGCAAATCACAGTGATTTTCAAGTTTTCCAACTTTATAGCTGAATATCTCTGCCACCGTTTGATTTCGAACTCTAATATTTTGTCTTGTTTTTGAGAACATATGTACCTATATTGTGTGTGAAAATGAGCGAAATCCGTGACTATCGATTTTGACCCAAAGCGACCCCCCCCCCTTAAGTTTGTTACTTATACATAACACATATTTCAATGGTAATTTCAACGTAAATAATTGATGATAACTAACTGAAATTAATTGAAGCTATATATACAAATACTAAATAATTAATCCCATTATTAGGGCGAAAAATCTTTATTTAAAAATGTAAGTTTAGTGACGAAAACTAAACATTTTAAACTTGAGAAATTTCATGATATGATCCATCGGATTTATTTAAAATGTGTTTCTTGGAATTATAGTTGCGTATTGCATCACATTTATGGTAAAACATACAACAAACAGTGCTGTTTTGAACTTGGGAGGGGGTTTAGGAGCATACATTAACACGGGGTCCGATTCTGGGGGGGGTCTACCCCGACCTCGGCGAAGGGTCTACCCCTGAAAAATTCCAAAATTTTAAGGGGGTCTGCCCCGAAAATAGTAAAAATTGCGAATTTTTAACGTTTTTGACCAAAAATTAGTAAAAAATGGCAATTTTTTGCGATTTTCAAGAAATTTTTTAAAAAATCGCTAAAATTTGCTAAAAAATTAGCAATTTTTAGTAAAAATTGCTGAGGGGTCTACCCTTTTTTCCTTTCTGGACGAGAGGGTCTGCCCTTTTTTCCTTTTCGCTGAGGGGGTCTACCCGTTTTTTGTCGGTCTGGGGGGGGTCTGCACCCCCCCCATTCCCCCCCCACGTTATCCTATGTTTAGGAGTGCTAAAACGTGCTCCGATTTTAGGAGCGAACTTTAAGAGCTCTCCTAAATTAGCAGCTCTTCGTCTAAATCTTAACTATGCTCTTAACTTGCAAATTTAGGAACTCCTAAAGATAAGATGGCTTTCTGAAACGCACCCTAGCTCATTTCGAACTTTTAAAAATTGGAATAGATAAATCTGAACTTGTTTGCTATTTTCCACATTTGTGCTAATCGAAAAGCAAATTTAAGTACGTTTAAGGTGCTGGTATACGTTTGTGCAGTGCTTTTGTGGTGATTTTTTTGAAACGTTATAAATTTCGCAATTTTGGGAGTTGGAAAGAGCTTTGTACATCGTTTTAAAGCTTATTGTCTGTACATCCACATGAGCTTACGAAACTAGCAAAATTAGCGAAAAATTAGCAAACATTGTCTAACATACTGACATCTGACAGGCTGAATATCGACCGAAAATATTTGAACATCGATTTCTCAAAACTGAAGAATTTGGCAAAAGTTCGTTTTGTGCCACGATATGAAGGACATATGGGCCGAGGGACGTTTTTTCGATTTGGCTCAGCAGATGTTAACGGTCGAGAAAATCGGCCAAATGCACGGTAGCACGAAATTTCGTAAATTCAGATTGAGTTTTCTTGCTACTCGATACGTTTTAGCCCAAACAAAGAAAAACGTCCCTCCGCAGAAGTGCGAATTTCGATTCTGGGAAAAATCTCTGGAATCCGTCGAGTAGTTTTTGAGAAATCGATGTTCAAAACAAAATAGTCGCAGTTTTGCCAAAATCGTTTTTCGGCCAAATCTCTAGCAATAAAGTCCGGCTAATAGGCATTCATAAAATGGGCATTTGGAAGCTGCATCGATTGAGTGTAAATAAGCCAACTTTGTCCTTAGCATGTGGCAGTAATTTTGAAAAAACTGATTTCCTCAAAAATGGCCATTTTTTGATCCTAAAAACAGTTTTTAGCTTATACTGACTTAACCACTGGAGATAGCGCAAAGGTTGTAAAAGCAAAAATGTTCATTTTCGTGTCCTCTTTCCAGCCACAACAACCAATCCCGTGTCTTGTCTACTTACTGGGAGCCCAAGGCCAAAAACCAAAACTTTCGTATCTTTTGGCCTAAAAATACAGGACTGGTCCGACAATGTCAAAGAGCACGGAAATAGGTTATTTAGTAAGTTTTGGCCATTTATGTATAGTATTGAAGCCGTATGAGTAAAAAAATACCCGAAAGGAAACCAGCACCACAACTTGAATTATGATGACTTTGTGACGACCGGTCAACGAAATTTAAAGTTAGCTAACTCTAAGCTCACATTCTGCGCAAGGACAAAGCTTTGATCCCCCCCCACTCATAGGTGTGTTAGGGGGGGGGGGGGGGGACCCCCCCAGATTTTCGGATTTTTGCTACCCCCCCCAGATTTTTGGCCAAAAAGTGGCCAAAAATGGCATAAAATCGAAAATATAGGAGGGGTCGGTCCCCATAGTTTCCCTGGAAATTTTGGTTGGGGGGGGGCTAAATTTCGGAAATTTGGTGGTCGACCCCCGAAATGTGATGGGGAGTACCCCCCCCCCGAACCCCCCCCCCCAAAATTCGGACCTCAGAAAATTCAAAAAATGGCCAAAAAATGCAAAATTTTCTGTAATTTAGCCCTTTTTTCATCAAAATAAGGCTTGTACTTAACGTTTTAGGCGTTTTTGCACCGTTTTAAAGCGATTTTAGGCCAAAATTTTAGAAAAATTTTTCAAATATGACCATTTTTCGACCAAATTTAGCTAACTTTGTGGGTCCAAAATTGTTGGGTTTTGGGGGTTCGGGGGGGGGGGTAGCCAAAAGTGGGGGGAGGGATAGTCCAAAAATCTGGGAGGGGGTAAATTTGGTCGACAATTTTGGGGGGGGATACCCTCCCCCAACCCCCTTCCCTAAGGAAACTATGGGGGTCCCCCCATGCTCCGTCGGAACCCCCCCCCCCCAGATTTTTTGTCCAGCCACACCTATGCCCCCACCCCAGCCCCAGCCCCAACCCCCAATCCGCCCCCAGTGGCGGATCCAGGATTTTGAAAACGGGGCCCGCTGAAAAATGTTTTCGGGCGGGTAACCAAATTTTTCCGTGGGGGGTGGGTGAGGTAAAAATTTTCTTTTTCCAAAGAATCACAAAAAGTCACCCACCTAGACCAGGGTTGGGAGGGAGAGATCGAGATTTCACCGAGAAGAGACCGAGACCAGGATACCGAGACAGAGACTGGCCAAGTCTCGGCTTTTGGGCGAGACCGAGACTAGCAATTTTTAGCTTAAACTTAATTTCTTCCAGTTTTTGAGGTTTAGGCCCAAACATTAGGGACTTTAACACATAAGCATACGGTTTTCACACCTCGTTAGTTAGTTTTCTTTACATTGATTTAAAATTTTCGCTGAAATTTGACGTTTTCAAAAAATTTCCGGTCGCTAACCGACATATGTGTAATTGGGGGAGGGGGGAGATAACAAACAATCCCCCGCCATTTTTTCAAACTCCCCCAGAAATTTTTGGGGGTCCCCCCCGCCCCGGCCGAAGGCGCGAAAATTGGCCAAAAATTGGGTAGTTTTAGGGTAAATTTTGCAACATTTTTCAAAAAAGTCCAAATTTTTGGCTTAAAGTGTTTATTATCGCGAGAAATGCACGTTTATAACGGTTTTATGGACTTCTAGACTCAATATTGACCTTATTCTGGAGCCAGAAACATGTTGGCAATCAAGTTTTCGAGTTTAAAAACACTGTCTAATGTTAAAATTACTTAAGGGGGGTCACTTTGGTCAAAAATCGATAGTCACGGATTTCGCTCATTTTCACACATAATATGCCCCCATATAGCCATGGGGGAAAAAAACCCACATTTTCGGATTTTGGCTGGAACTTTTTTATTATAAGGGGTATCTGAGAACTTTATATACCATCGTACTTGGCGTACTTAGAACTTTCTTTTAAGCCTATTTGCACTTCTCTAGGTTGTACCGTTAGAGCGGTATAATGCAAAAAGTAGCGGGGGAAAAACCCCAATGGGGGGAAAAAATCCAAACGGGGGGAAAATAAACCCACCCCTCACAGGTCTTAAAAATTGTTCTATCGCAATTCTGACACTTCCAGTGTAAAATTCAACCCTTTTTTAGTTAGTATGAACCAAAAAACCCGATCCAAGTAGCTTTTTTTGAAATCTCATGTGCCGTTGAAAATGCTGCATCAACTGGCCAGGTTTCATAAAGTTTAACACATAAACATAGGGCAATTTTTGAAAAATGCTAAAAATGATGTAATTTGATAAAACTTATTATTCTATCGTATAGAGAATGGTTTTTTACGTAGAATTGGCTGTTAAAATCCACAATTGTACCTGTATTGGGTCCTCCAGCAGCGAAATGGCACTTTTAAAGTTTTTAGCCCCTAGCTAGCCAGGTAAGCAAAATTGTCCGAATCTGACCGCATAGGATGACGCAGCGTGCTCGATAGTACCGTGCTATAGTCTCGAATTGTTTCCGTGTTGAGTTGTTAAAAAATTTTTCAAAAAAATTTGGGTGGGGTTTTTCCCCCCAAAGTGGGTTTTTCCCCGCCACGTTTGGCAATGTGCCAGACTAACGGTACAGCGGATCGGTTTAATTTTGGCTGTGTGCAAAGAGGAAGAGTTGCCATCATTGCAGATATTTGCAAAACTTTTCTAACCCAACCCAGTCAAAAGTTACATCGGTCCAAACTTTTGCAAAATTTTGGCATGGTTGGACCAAAAAGTAGTTGTCATTTTCAAAATGAGCAGGAGTGAACCAAATGACTTGATCTTTGCATACATAGGTAAGAAAGAGTCGCGCTTCCAGCTGCTATGTTTTGGAGCTCATATCTCCAACCCATGACCCAGGAGGCGGGTGGGTTTTTCCCCCCAAAAATGGGGTGGGTTTTTTTTCACCCCATGGCTATATATATGTTCTTAAAACAAGACAAAATATTAGTGTTCGATATCAAACTGAGACAGAGTTATTCGGGTTCAATTCAAAGCTGGAAAACTTGAAAATACCGCTGATGAGCCCTGCAAGATCAGGCGGAGACTGTACGCGACCGAGAACAAGGTTGACCGATATACCAAATTGAAGCATTTACCAAGGTAATAATTTTAGTGCAGACGCGGCTCAAGGTTAGCTGTCCAGGCGTTCACAATGCATGCTTGAGTGAGGACTGCCCAGTATATAACTTTAGCTGATGTTATCTTGCACAGACAGCATTTTAGACCCATAGTTCTATGAAAAAAGATGCTCATTGTTCCATTGATTAGCTATCGATTGATACCCAATTTGTCTATATTTGCAAAAATTTAAAAAATTGACATTTTCCACCTACGAAGGTCAAAGGTGCCGCCATATTAGTCATGTTCAATATTGACGCATTTGTTTTGGCCATATTATGTGACAGACATGGATATATTAACCTGCCAAGTTTGGTAATCTTTTTGCCACATAATGGGTGAGAAATTATCAAAAGAATATGAAAATTATGAAAAATGGCCATGTTTACCAAAATTTGGTGTTTTTGTGGCAAGTTTTTTGAGCTTACTATATATAGTTGATAGAAACTTGCGAATACATTCACAAGACGTGTTTTATGTGTAGAGTGCAGCTATTGGCCATTTCTCTAGCTCTTGCCAATCGTTCAGGACAAGCAAAAGAGCATTCTAGGTCCTGTTTTTCGTGGTCCAAAAACGCCTGATTTTCCAAAATTCTGTTTTTAAAAATTCACCACAATTCAGCCACTCAACGGAATTGCACCAAACTAGATAGCTGCACTCTACAACATGTCCTTAACATATGTGCCAAGTTTCAGAGCTGAGTCTCTCAGACAGCGAAAAATATTTTGGACACAAACTTTTTTAGCGTAACTTTTCCATTTTCCTTTGTTTAACACATGTCAAGACCACCTTTGAAGGACTCTATAGAACGATAGAAGCAATATTATGCAAAACGCACTTGTCTTGTTTCGCGGACCCATTGGGAGTACAAAATCTGTAAAAATGAAAAAAAAATCGGAGATGGACCAAGGTTAAAAAATTGTCCAAAAAAGCGACCCCACCTCCCCTTAAGGTGCTGGCTTCCTTTCGGATATTTTTGACTCATACGGTTTTAATCCTTTATGTAAACGGCTAAAACTTACGAAATAACGTATTTCCGTGCTCTTTAACATTCTGGGACCAGTCTCATATTTTTAGGCCAAAAGATGAGAGTTTTGGTTTTTGGCCCTAGGCTCCCAGTAGGTAGACAAGACACGGGATTGGTTGTTATGGCTGGAAAGAGGTCATGAAAATGAACATTTTTGCTTTTACAACCTTTGAGCTGTCTCCAGTGGTCACTATAAGTCACTATAAGCAAAAAACTGTTTTTAGGGTCAAAAAATAGTTTATATAATTTGCTATATATTTTCCACTTCTATAGTCTCGTACGAAAACTCAGACTGGATGCTCCCATTATGAACAGGGTATTCCAAGCAGCACATATCCAGTATCCACCATTTAAGGTGCTGGTTTTCTTTCGGGTATTTTTTTACTCATACGGCTTTAATCCTTAACGTAAATAGCTAAAACTTGCTAAATAACCTATTTCCGTGCTCTTTAACATTCTGGGACCAGTCCCGGATTTTTAGGCCAAAAGATAAGAGTTTTGGTTTTTGGCCTTATTCTTCCAGTAGTTAGTCCAGACACGGGATTGGTTGTTGTGGCTGGAAAGAGGACACAAAAATGAACATTTTTGCTTTTACAACCATGAGCTATCTCCAGTGGTTAAGTCAGTATAAGCAAAAAACCATTTTGAGGGTCAAAAAATGGTCATTTTCGAGGAAATCAGTTTTTTTTAAATTACTGCCACATGTTAAGGACAAACTTAGCTTATTTATACTCCATCGATGCAGCGTCCAAATACCCATTTTATGAATGCCTATTAGCCGGAATTTATTGCTTTAAGCTAGAGATTTGACCAAGAAACCATTTTGGCAAAACTGCGATTATTTTGTTTCGAACATCGATTTCTCAAAAACTACTCGATGGATTCCGGAGATTTTTGGCAGAATTGAAATTCGTACTTCTGCGGAGGGACGTTTTTCTTGGTTTGGGTAAAACATATCCAGTAGCCGTGCCAGCCGAGTGGTTGAGGCGTTCGACTTTGGATCCGATAGTCCGAGGTTCCAATCCCCGCTGCCGCAAGGCTTTCACAAATCCCCTTGAGCAAGGGACTAAGCACATATCGGTTCGCCGTGGGCTCTAGCCAACCCAGCTATCCATCCTTAGTTGGTCGGTAAATGGGTACCACTCATGTGGGAAGGTAACAGGAGACCGTGTAGGGCATCTGCCTTGAGGAGCTGGCCCCTCCTCCACGGTTGTAGTCATCATTCGAGGTGGCACTCCTGGCTCAAGGGCTGTGTATCCGGGGATGAGCACCGGCACCCTAGACCCTGACAAGGGTAGGAGAATTCTCCGGGGTTACCTTTACCTTTACCTTTATATCCAGTAGCAAGAAAACTCAGTGTTAAGTTGCGATTGCGAAATTTCGTATTACCGTACATATGGCCGATTTTCTTGACCTTTAAGTCCTGCTGAGCCAAATCCGGGAAAACGTCCCTCGGCCCATATATATATGTCCTTCATATATATAGTGGCACAAAAAGAACTTTTGGTCGATTCTTCAGTTTTGAGAAATCGATGTTCAAAAATGTTTGGTCTATATTCATCCTGTTAGATGATGTGAGAGAATTTCTGCTATTTGTTTGCTCATTTTGCCAGTTTCGTAAGCCCATGTGAATGTTCGGATAATAAGCTTTGAAACGATGTATAAAGCTCTTTCCAACACCCGAAATTGCGAAAGTTATAGCGTATCAAAGAATCACCACAAAAGCAGTGCGCGAAAGGAAACCACCACCTTAAATAGTTTTCAAAAATTTCTTTGAAATTATTTTTGAAACCAACGTTGTGGCATGGCTTTCGGAGTACCCGGACCCGCGGGTCCTATACGTAGTTGGACCCGGACCCGGACCGCTCCGCGGGTACCCGGACCCGGCGCCAACTCTGCTCGGGCTCATATTGACGCCTTGTGAACACTGTGGTTTGTGCAATTAGGTTATATATAACTGAAATCTGTGTTATAGGTCTAACCATAAGTATACCCGAGCACTTGACGGTATATAATATAACATCCAATTAAGATTTTACATATGATAGAAACGTTTAAACCAGAACTTATTGTTGTTATAATATAAAAACATCATTATACAGCGTTCACCTCAAAAACGAAAAATTTTCTGTAGTTTATGGAAAACGTGCTGATTTGTTTGTTGGAGGGGGGGCTCTAAAAAGGGGTCCCCAAAAATTCCGGGAGAGGGGGCTCTCCAACCCAAATCCCCGTTATACTTATGCAGTCCGAGACTTTTGGATGACCGAGACCGGGAGCGAGACTCTCAACCCTGACCTATAGACGCATCATTCGCCAGTTCTCATCTGGTTGATAAAATGTTCCGATGGGGTGAACGCATAAAGATTAAAATTTAGCCACCTCACCTGGATATAAAACAAAAAATTACAGCGGCACCCATTCATGCTAAATGTATTGACTTGTTGTAGACGCATTAATTCAACAGTCCATGCACCAGGTGTTTCCATTAAATACTTATGTTGATTTTAAGATCACAGATGAAGTATTTTTTGGTAGTGCTTGCCGCTTTCCTTACGCTTTTTGGTAAGCTCTTTCTCGCTGCAGATTAGTTATGCAATCGTTAGTCGTCGTGGACCCCTATAATGCGAGAGAAAATGGTAAAATGTCCGTGTAAGACAAGGCTGCGCTGGTTGCGCAAACCACTGTAGTTGGCGAGTTTACTGTACAGTCACGTCGGGGAAAATATATACATATGCGGACCAGCGGACCTAAGGCTGATGTTTTTATTTTAAAGGCCGGTTCACACGGTCAAATTTTCATCAAATAAATTTGATCAAATTTTTTGACAAATAAAAATTTGATCAAAATGCATGTTTACACGAGAAATTGACGCATCAAATATTTGACCAAATTGGGCGCGAAATTTTGAATTTTCAAACTTTTTATCACGCAAACAAAGTCTCGTAGGCGAAAATTAGCTGCGTTTATGGTAGTACTGGGATTTTTAGATGAACGACTTTGTGCTAAAGCCCTCTATTGAGCGAAGGAGATGTTGGTACTAACTCATTTGGTTACTGGCTTTAAATAACATTATTAGCAGTATATAATAATTTTTTAGCTTTGTTGTGGCCAATTCGATGTTTCACATTCCACAGTTTGTCGTATCCCTGATAATCCCTGATAAAGTTGAGTACGCTGCACGTCATGTTTCAGTGAAAACAGCATGACTTCTTTGTTCACGAAATAATGTCAACGCTTTAACCAAAAAGTACAAAGCAGAATTCAACTGGAGCGCACAGTCACGTGAATGTGAGTCTAAATACAATTGGTTCTCTGATCAAATAATTTGACAATTATTGCGCACGGAGCAATCCAGTTTGATGGTTTGACGCGAATTTGATCAAATGTTTGAAGCAATTTGATCACTGTGCAAACCATCAAATTCCGTCAAATTTCCAGTTAGATCAAATTTGATCAAATTTTTTTGACGAAAATTTGACCGTGTGAACCGGCCTTAAGGCTGAGAGAGGTACCATAGATATATACTGGCCGGCTAAAGTTGGTGAATTTCGGGTCGTTTTGAATTTGTTTTCGTAGCGCAGCGGCTGCGTTTGGGGAGGGGGGCACATTTCTGACTTTTCACGAAGTGACGATGCCTCGGGACCGTGTAGCCGAATGGTTAAGGCACCGGACTTCGGATCGAAAGGTCCGAGGCTCGATTCTCGCCTTAACCATAATGACGTTACATTGTTTCCTTGAGCAAGAAACTTAGGTCACTGCTCCGCCGGTCGGATGAGGCGTTAAATTGCTGGGCCCGTGTGCTGCCTTGCTGGGGGTAGTGCACGCTAAAGAACCCTTAATCCACTTATCGTCAAGAGTAGGGCGCGGAGTTCCCGGTGAAAGGTACCCCCTTAGGACAGAGATCGGCAAGGTCGAAGTCGCCAGCCTACAACGGACCGCTCACATTGCGTAGTCCTTTAATTTTTAACACATTTCTCAGGCTTCATGTACTGTTGCATAGTTTTACTTTAGTAATATTCTACACAAACAGGATTTTGAAGAAAAGTTGAAAAACTTTATTTGCATTCTGTAGTCACTGGGCTGAGGGGTGTAGTAATATAATGCTTTGCAACAAAGAGTCCCGCGCTGCTGCTATTCAACCAAACGAAATTTTAGAATAACTATTACTCCACTCGGGGTCTTGGAGACTAAGTCGATTAGAAGTTGAATATTTTTTGAAATTACGAGAAAATCCATACAACACGGAAACTTTAAAAAAGATTTAAACAAAAACTGAGAAATTTTTAAAATTATGAAAAATCAGTACGTAATGAAAAATTAGGAAGTAAAGGTTACGAAAGAAATTTTTCATCATGTTTCAAATGGTTTCCATTCGATGCAAAAGCACTACAGGTGCGAAAAAGTTTAAAAAATGAAGCTTAAAAGCGTCGCAGGCGCGAAAATTTTAAAAATATTGAAGTGGAAAGCACAGTGTTTTCACAACAAATTTTAAACGCTCATTTGGAAAGAGTAGTTTTCGCGAAACTTAAAAAAATTTAGACAGAAAAGAGCAGTAGGGGCGAAAACTTATAAAATTGTATATAGTTGGAAAGCGACACAGGCGAAACAGATTTTAGAAATTGAGTTTGAAAATCGTGAAAAAAGTTTTGTTCATGCACAGGAAATAGCTCAGTTTTTGCCTCCCGCGTGCGTAGTTCTTCGGGACAGCGCGCTCTGCGAGCAAGCCAATGCGTAGTCCGCGGAGACGGTACGATGAGACTACCGCGCATGAGGTACGATGAGAACTTAGTTCTCGACGCACTCCGCGACGCAGTAAGCGTAGTCCACTCCTCGGAAACGGCACGCAGTGGCTTCCCGCATGCGTAGTTCTTCGGGACAGCGTGGTCCGCGAGCAAGCCAGTGCGCACTTCTCAGGGACGCCGCGCTGTATAGACTTCCGCGTGCGTAGTTCGGCGAGACGGCCTCGTGCGTAGTCCTTCATTTTGTTTTGCGTAGTGCGTGGGTCTAGCCTACAACGTTGTAGGCAAATTGTAGGTTGTGCTGGCCTGTGCCTTAGGATATACCAGTACTTCTGCAATGTGGTCCGCCTACCTCCTGCGAGGGAGTGTTGGGTGCAAACGAGTCATGTACTCAAAATGGATCACACAACTCTGGGCTTTTTTTAGTGGGGGGGGGGTGGGGGGCCCCCCCCCACTCGACCCCTTCCCCCCCCCACTCGGCCCCACCCCCACTTTTTTGGGCTTCCCCCCCACTCACTATAAGGTGCCAAGAAAATGCCTAATTTTAAGGATTTTTGGTCAAAATTTTCAAAAATTTTCCGGCTTCGCCGGAATTTTTTGGTCAAAAATCGTCCATTTTGGTACTCAAACTCAATTTTTGAGCACATTTATGCATAGTTATAGCAGTATATGTAGAAAACAGGCTATTTTTACTGCATTTTTAACGATTTTAGACCACTTTAGATCCCCCCACTAGTGGGGGGGCCCCACTCTCCCCACCCCCACTTTTTTCGCCTAGAAAAAGCCCAGCAACTTTCCGGGTTTGTCTCTGATCCCGCCCCATCTGCGCTTGGGGCTTGGAGTGTCGAAAGATGCTGTGCTCCTCTACCTTGCGTATGAGCAGTTAATGGATGTCTTACTACCGGAGCCGAAAGGCCAAGAAGGTGTCTGCTCTAGCTTCCCATTGTGGGACGGCATTCAGGCGACGAAGCGAGAGTCATACTAGCTATGACTGATGGGGAGAGTCAAAGGTTAGCGCCCTCATATAGCCTCTTGGCTGAGTAGCCCGGCAATAACAACAACAACAACAACAACGATGCCTCAATTGACAAAGTCCAATCCCACAATAGTGATGTGCGATGAGAAATTCTCCGGAGCTCCGGCCGGAGCGGCATGTGGAACACCGGAGCTCCCACTGTTAGTAGATTTAAAAATTGTACAAACTGATTTAAGCTAAAGAAGTTGTTTATATATATATATATATATATATATATATATATATATATATATATATATATATATATATATATATATATATATATATATATATATATATATATATATATATATATATATTTATATACAAGAAATAAAAATGCTCCTCTGGGTCTGGAGCATGAAAAAGTATATAATATGTGCTATATATGTGCTTACAGGCCCGCACCCAGGATTTTGAAATGGGGGGGAGGGGGGCTGGGGACGGAGCTCCCCGAAGTTGAAGAATTTTTTGCATTTTTACCCAAAAATAGTACATTGGATGTTTATTTCTTGCAAAAAGTAAATAATCGCGCAGCAGGCGCGAAAATGTTTTAAAAATAGCTGTTTTTGCCCTAAAAATAGCAAACATTTTCCATTTTGTCATCCCAAAAGGGGGGTCTACCCTTGAACCTCCCCTGGGTGCGGCCTTGTGTGCCTGCGACTATTCTTGTTGTTATCTAATATTGTTATTTTAGTAATATATCGGAGCAGTGCCATAGAATCAGATTCGAAATTGCGTCGTCTTTCTGGTAAGTGCTCGTTTACTTATATTATTTTTATTTGTGATTTGCTGGTCGTGTTGGTGATTTTGTCACTCTTCCATCAGGGCGTCCCCCAGGGCTCTGTGCTCTCACCTCTGCTCTTCATGTCTGTCTGTCTGTCTGTCTGTCTGTCTGTCTGTCTGTCTGTCTGTCTATTCCCAAAAGGATTAAGGAAGCGACCGATCAGTTCTAAGGGGGTTTGGATACTGATCCTCCGCGGCTTGTGCGACTGACCTGTTGTCTCTGACATGACCAGTACGCCGTCAACTGACACGGACGATTGGACGTACTCTGAAGATGTGAGAGGGCATTCCACCAGTTTACTTGCGACGTGGCCCCTCCCGGGCACCCTCAAGCCACAATTTTTGAAGATGATGCGTCAGCCTCATCTGACATCAGTGCATCTACCTCAGCAATTGTATATAAAGAAAACTGAGGCAAGCATAGCTTGACGGCACTGACATTATAACCTAGCCTAACCAGGCGAGGCTGCAGTTATCATGTAGTATCACTTCCGCCTCGATCCGTCATTGAATGCGATCCTTCATGAACCGCAAATTCTGGAGTCTGGGAAAATAATCTAGTCTGGGTCTAGCAAAATTATTAAAAAAAGCAGCTAACATTTTCTGACATATATAACGGCAAATATAGACCAAAAATGTTTGAGCATTGATTTTTCAAAACTGCGGAACCAGGCAAAATTTCTTTTTGCGCTACGTATCATACAGAGGACATATGGGCCGAGGGATTTTTTTTTGGTTTTGCTCAGTATCGCTCAACGGTTGAGAAAATTCGCAAAATGCACGGAAGCACTAAGTTTTTAAACTTTGCACTAAATTTTCTCGAAACTGGGAACGTTTTAGCCAAAACCAAGAAAAACGTCCTTCCGCAATAGTACGAGTTTCCATTTTCCCGAAAATCTCCGGAATCTGTAGAGTAGTTTTTGAGAAATCTGTGTTTAAAACAAAACAACTGCAGTTTAGCCAAAATGGTTTTACTGCCAAATATGTAGCTGACAGCAATAAAGTACGGCTAATAGGAATTTATAAAATATGCATTTGAACGCTGTATTGATGGAGTATAAGTGGAGCAAAATTGTTCGTAAGGTTAGGCAATAAATTTGTAAAAACTGATTTCCTCGAAAATGACCATTTTTTGACCCTCAAAATGGTTTTTGCTTATATTGACTTAACCACTGGAGATAGCTCATGGTTGTAAAAGCAAAAATGTTCATTTTTGTGTCCTCTTTCCAGCCATCACAACCAATCCCGTGTCTGGGCTAACTACTGGAAGAATAAGGCCAAAAACCAAAACTTATCTTTTGGCCTAAAAATACGGGACTGTCCCAGAATGTTAAAGAGCACGGAAATAGGTTATTTAGCAAGTTTTAGCTATTTACGTAAAGGATTAAAGCCGTATGAGTAAAAAAATAATAAAAAAGGAAACCAGCACCTTAAATGGTGGATACTGGGTATGTGCTGCTTGGAATATCCTGTTCCAGAGTTGGACATGGACACATTTTTCTTGACCGCGACCGCCCCGCGACCGCAATTGTCGTGACCGCGACCGCCCGCGTCCGCGACCGCAGCCCGCACGCTAATTTTGTGACCGCAAAATTTTGAGTTATTAACCGTCAATTCTTTGCGAAAATCCACTTATTGCATATTTTAAGGCATTTCCAATGGTTTTACAGCCACCTCACTCCAGTTTTGATATACATTTTTGACAGCGACATTAAAAATTACAAACAATTTTATTTCATTGCTGCATTTGGCTTGTGCAAAAGTAGAATTCTGTGTGCAGGTCAGGGTGTATTTTCTTTCATGTTTTATGGCTCGGTTACCAAGCAACCAACCAACCAGCATGCTATTAACGCTGCTTAAAGCGTTGGTTTCCTTCAAGTGTTTTTAGCCATTAATAACCATCTAATCATATTTAGAATTTCCATCTAACAAATCAAATAATTTGCAAAATTGAAATTAGACAAATAGAGGATAAACATTGAAACCCCGAAACTACAGTAAGGACTAACAGTTTATGCTGCCTGTTCAACCATCCAAAAGTTTTAGCCAAATAGCAAAATTTGGCAAAATTTTTTCAAAATGTGAACCTGATTATTTGTCCAATGAAGACAAAATGTGAAAAAATTTGGAATTTTTTACAACAAATTGGCCAAAATTACCACGATTTGATAGAAATTTGCGGTCATTGCGGTCAAGAAAATTTGTCCACGACCGCGACCGCCTGCGGGTACCCGTGACCGCGTCCAACTCTGCCCTGTTCATAATGGGAGCATCCAGTCTGAGTTTTCGTACGAGACTATAGAAGTGGAAAATATATAGCAAATTAAACTACAAAATTTGGTTTGGGAATTGATAATATATAAATACAATGCAAAAAATTCAATGTTTCAATAGCGTTTTAATTTCAAACTTAATAATTTCAAACTTTCATAATTTTCTCAACTTCTGGGCCCCCTTTGTGGGTTTTAGCGTGCCGCTTTCTCTGTCCAGCCCAGTTGTGAAAGGCAGTGTGTTTGACTATCGCCTCGCAGACTCGCAATATTTTAGCCATTTAGTAAAATGGCTACAGTATTTTAGCCATGTAGTTAAATGGCCAACAGCTCGTGGCCCAGTTGTAAAATGACAGTTGACGACTATTTATTGACGATCATATTTGAGTTACTACTTTTCTACTTCACTAGTTTTTCAGATAAATACAACTTTATTGAAATGCAAGGCAGCGTCGACTTTCTTGCCTAGCAACACGATTTGCGTAGCGGGAAAGGACCTTGAATTTAGTGAAGTAGAAAGTAGTAAACTAAAGTATTATCAATAAATAGTCGTCAACTGTCATGTTACAACTGGGCCACGAGCTACTGGCCTTTTAACACGTAGCCATTTTACTATATGGCTAAAATCGTGCGAGTCTTTTGGCCAAATAGTCAAACACGCTGCGTTTCACAACTGGGCTAGCCATTTGACTAAATGGCTAAAATGTTTAGCCATTTAACTAAACGGCCAATTTGACTACTAGGCTTCGACATATATATTCTATTTGACGCAGTAGTGTAACAAGGTACAAAGTAATTTATTGCTTGGGATAGTACAATGTTACTAATTTACGCTGGAAAGTCTGTGCATTCTTAAAATTTAGCATAATATTATACGCATTTGATAAATTATATATATATATATATATATATATATATATATAGTTATTCAAGGATTAGGCCTTTTCCAGCAGGTTAGTGTAAATAGTCTTAATCCGCTGGTTGTATCTTCGACACATCAATTCCTTTAGGTGTAGGTTTACCCATTTCTCCTGCCTGAAACATTGAAATATTTTATCTTGTTGCTATGCATTATATATACATTTTAGTGTTAAGATACGTACGCAGGGGCGCACTTAAGGGGGGGGCGGCCGCCTCCCCCCCGAAACCAGACGTAAAGGAAAAATTTTAGTATCCGCGCGTAGCGCGGACATAACAGTCCAAAAAATGAGTTAATTTTTGCTTAATTTACCCTTATTTCAGCGTTTTAAACCTTTTAATAGCAACTTTTTGACATAATATTTCGCTTTTGGCTCAATTTCGTTCAAATTTTCTCGCCTGCAGCGCTTTTCTAGTTCAATTTCGTTCAATTTGTCGACTTCGGCGCTTTAATGGCATAATTTCTTTAAATATGTTGCGATCCAAACGCATTTCATTTCATAACAATATATGTATATTTTTTAAATCTTTTAATAACGGTTGCCATTATACATAGATTGTTCATAATTTCAAAATACTCTCAACTTTTATTTATAAAAATCTTGTTAAAGGTTTCCATTGCGGATTTTTTCATAATTTTAAAATTTTCTCAACTTCTGGGGGGCCCCGCCCCCAGACCCCCCGCGTGGATGAACGGCAATTTCGAAATCTTGTGCATCTGGCGAAAGCAAAGAAATTTTTTGATTACTCGACCCCCCCTCTTCAAAATCCTTACTTTTATGAAAAACAAATAAATTTTTGAATTTGTTTTTTGTCAATTTTGGCTTGTTTTCAAAAACTTTGCCCCAGACCCCCAAATTTTTTCGAGGTCCGCCCCCCCTGAAAAAATGTCCTATGTGCGCCACTGTACGTACGTACATAGCTTAATATCAAGAATATCAAATATAATGTAGGTCTTTTTCCCAGATGAAAATTTGTCCTATGCTTACAGTACATGACAGTTTGCAAGCGTTGGGAATTCAGACAATCTGGGGGAATCGAGTAGTTTGGTGAAAGTGAGCAAAACATAAGCTTTGCAACAACTTTTTACTAGAAAAACTGAAGAAACAGCCCTAAAGCGAGAAATTTTTATCCTGAAACAGGTTTCTAAAGTAGTCCTTTTTCACTTATATATATAAGTCTTGATTTCTGATAATTGATCAACTTTATTTTTGGCGTTACGGTCTGGTGAAAGTAGGTGTCCCTAATTTTTTGAATAGGATTTTAGTCCATTTGTGGAACCAAATACCTGTCCGTCCCCATCAGCATTGCGGATTTAGGTAACACTTATAAACGTAACACTACTTTTGTAGCCCTATCAGTTTGAGAAAAATGTGAGATTGCAATCGCCGAATCGAAAATCAAGGCATATATACCCAGGGATTTTAGAAAGGAATGCATTCCGACATAGTACAATTGCCGCGAGTACGCTCGATCTCCAGTGAGTAGACGCTTTACTGACCGTTTTCTTAAAAGAAATGAGTTAAGTTTTATAAGCCATGAAGTTTATATATGCTAAGTGCTTAGTAAAATCAAGTTTATTTAGGTTTACCTTTTTCCCAACCCAACGTAGTGTCATTGTTACAGCAAAGAGATCTCTTGCTTCAAATAAGTCGACACTTTGAAATGTTGCTTCGTCCGGGACTCCTATTTTTCTTGCCGCCGTTGTAAATTGATTAATGTTCTCCAAACACGCGAAATTTGAAATAGGCTTTTGAATTTTCTTGACTGAGTCGGGTTGAATCGCATTCATTAACCTAAAAATAAATTATTAAGCAAGCTGCAAGTCGAAAACGTTGTGAATAAAGAAAACGTTTTAAGTTTATTTCTGGGTTGTATATATATATATACAAGAATAAAAATGCTCCGATGGAGCATGAAAAATGCAATATGGGTGACATTCGGTTGTAAATGGACAGAGGACTAGGTTTTAAAACGTTAATATGGGAGGGGCAGGTTGTAAATGCCAGGAGGACTAGGTTAAAAGCGCACTAATATGGACCAGCTTCGCTGAACAACCCATATTCGCGAAAATTGCCCAGTTTCTATCGGCTGCTGCTTGCTGTTGCTTCGGCAGTTCTTCGGAAAATTGTACGATTTGTCAGCATGGCCTGCAAGTGTAATGTAGTGGTTCTCATTATTATACAACTTAATATATAATACACGTACATGGTGTCAACTGCTTTTCGCATCAACTTAATACATACAAGATTCTGCGCTGACAGTGCAGAAGAAATATCTTGAACACCGTTCTACCAGAACTGCATTGTTTATTTGAAATCAGCTTTAATATTTCAAAATCGTCCCGCTCGCTTTGAAAGCTGAAGAATGTAGATCTTACTTAGTACGCATGTCATGTGGAGTGGAGCATGAGTGACCGCGAATATGGGTTGTTCAGCGAAGCTGGTCCATATTAGTGCGCTTTTAACCTAGTCCTCCTGGCATTTACAACCTGCCCCTCCCAGGGGCGTATCCAGGGGGGTGGTCCAGGGGGTCCGGACCCACCCCTTTTTAAGCCCTGACCCCCCCCTCATCTTCAGTGGCAGGTGATCTTTTTCACTAAACTATTGAAAAGCAAATAAAAATAGAAATTTCGCGCCTGCGGCGCGATTAGTGTGTTCATTTACACTATTCTGAACTTAAACGACCGTGTGTATTGCATATAAATAAAAATTGAAACATTTATATATTGGTCATTTATATACACTATTCTGAACTTAAACGTGTGTGTTACATAAATATAAATCAAAATTCAAACATTTATATATTGGTCATTTACACTATTCTGAACTTAAACGTGTGTATTACATATAAATCAAAATTCAGACATTTATTGGAACAGGTTATCTCAAATTCAGAAATAGTGAGTCATAAACGTTTCTACCTACATTTAAAGCAGGAGATTCAGTCTAGGTTTTTTGGTCAAAAATAGCGTCGTTTGCAGAAATGAACAATAGTTTTGACGACGCCAAAACAAAAATGACGAAAGAATGACCAAGCTAAAATGTGGAAGTAGCGCCAAATTTAAAAAAAGAATGCAAAGTTTCTATTATGTTTTAACACTGATTTTTTTAAAAATTTCTCAGATTTTGGGGGCTGCCGCCCCAATCCCCAGCTCTAAATTGTCTTTGTAATTTATGTTAAGCTTCGACAAAGTTTGTCAGTATCCGAGCATGTCAGTATTTAACAACTTTTATCCCGTAAATGCTAGAAACTACTAGGGATAGATCTGGATGGCAGTCACATTATCGCGATTTGAAGGTAAGAAAAGTAGACGGGAAAAACAGAAAAAGGCATATCCACAAAATTTCGCGAGTGCGTATACATACGTATTATTTCCAACGTTTTCACCAGATTTTCGGATAGACAAAGTCTAAAATGTCATTAGATTTTAGCAAAGATTTCTTATTTTGCCCTCAAAAAGTGTTAATTTTTAAAAATTTTCTTGTTTCTGCAAAATGAAAGAAATTAAAGATTTGAAGAACGATTTCATCTAAAAAGCAAAAACTTTCTTCAACTTCTGGGTTGCGGCCCCCCAAGCCCCCCCGAATGGTATTCTGTTCGTGAGTTAGAATATATACTTACGGGATAGTGTGAATTATGAAGCAACACACGCCAACACACAGGAGGGTGAGTATGTGCTTCGCTTGTGCAGTGTATTGTTGAACTGAACTGGATAAAAGAGTTCAGTTGGGTGGTCCTGGGGGGAAGAGGATAAAATTTTTTTGGACCCACCCCTTTTCAAAATCCTGGATACGCCGGTGGCCCCTCCCATATTAACGTTTTAAAACCTAGTCCTCTGTCCATTTACAACCGAATGTCACCCATATTGCATTTTTCATGCTCCATCGGAGCATTTTTATTCTTGTCCTATTTCATTTTTAAGGTTCTCAGTAAAAGCAAACACGTTAAGGCTGTGTGAAAGAAACTTTAAAAATTCCGCCAATCATTAATTGTCAACCGAAAGTACAGAACAAAGAAGCTTGAAAAGTTCCAATTTCTTCCCTTTTCTCTTTTGACAGAAATCCAACATCCAGTATATACCCATGGCTGCACTAGTAGCATATAGCACTCTACTGCAGCACAACCAGATCCAAACTTTACTACCAGCGAAGGAAACTCATACGGCACGATTTTCAATGCTCTTCCGCACTTTTATACAAAATTTCGGACGATTGCAACTTACCTGTAGCGAGTTACAGGCCGTGCTGTACTTCAGCGGCACTGTACTGCAGCGCAACTAGATACAAACTTTACTGTCGGTGAAGGAAACTCATACGGCACCATTTGCAATACTCTGCCGCACTTGCATGCAAAATTTCGGAAGATTGCAACTTATCTGTAACTAGTTCTAGGCCGTGCTGTACTTCAGCAGCACAGCACTCTACTGCAGCGCAACCAGATGCAAGCTTTACTACCAGCGAAGGAAACTCATACGGCACGATTTTCAATGCTCTTCCGCACTTTTATACAAAATTTCGGACGATTGCAACTTACCTGTAGCGAGTTACAGGCCGTGCTGTACTTCAGCGGCACTGTACTGCAGCGCAACTAGATACAAACTTTACTGTCGGTGAAGGAAACTCATACGGCACCATTTGCAATACTCTGCCGCACTTGCATGCAAAATTTTGGACGATTGCAACTTATCTGTAGTTAGTTATAGGCCGTGCTGTACCTCTGCAGCACTGCACTGCAGCGCAACCACATAGTAACATCGTTATAAGTATACGAAACGTATCTATAATAGTTTTTCATGTCCTAAACTATCTGTATGCCGAATTTCAAATACCAGTGACGAATGAATAACTTTCTATCGACTGTGCTGTGCTTGGGGCAGCACATACAGCACGGTGGAAGCTAGAGAGTGCACCAACTAACATAGCTACAGTTCCCCCTTACTCCAGACACAATTTTCACGAAGTTTCATATGTTTAGTCGTTTACAGTAAGTCTACAGACAGCGTGCTATGGTTGCTGCATAATAGTACAGCACGATAGCAGCACCGCACAGCGCTGCGCCTATGCTCATCGTGTTCAGCGACCCCAATAACCCTTATATGCGTCCCACTAAATGGCTCAAAACAGCATATTTAGGCCTATTTTTGACTATCTTCTGTAGAGTTGGGACTTAGAAATTTTTCGAAAATGGCCATTTGGACCGACTAACTTTGGACCGGCCGCCAGAACGGTCCAGGACCTAAATCAAAAATCGGCCAACGTTATGACACGCTACCCATCCCAAAGTTTCTTATGCAGCAAGCCGCGTCTCTCTAACTTGTTCCCTGTGCCCTGTGGCCGTGACACAAAATTGGCCTTTTTTGACCAAAAACGCCGTTTGGCCACTTTTGGCCGGCCGCACAGGTGGCATGCCGGGCCGGGCAGCGAAAAAATATAGCGCGGGGCACATGGGACCATATCGGCATTCAGAAAATGTAAACCTTTCCGGCTGAAAACGTCCACATCTTTCAAACACCTCTGCACAAAATTGCATTTTCCAAGCGTGACTTACACAGAAAAAAAAAACAAACGGACCTAACTTGTCCGGAAGCGAAAATTTTCAAAGTTGAAAATTTTGACCAAAACTTTTTTGCAACGTGTTGTACTCGTCGTGTAGATTCCAACGATACCAAACTTGCCGAGTTTCGTTCAGTATTGAGCTGGCACGGTGCTCGAACGGGTCTCAAAGGGCCGCGCAGCGCCTTTTACACCCATATTATAGGGGGTCGCTCTCGCGCCCCCCTATAATAATATATATATATATATATATCATAGGGGTCGCGGCAGCGACCCCTATAATATGTGTCAAAAGTCCCTGGAGACACCGTAAAATAAGCTGCGCAGAGGCTGCGCAAAATCCTGCGCAGATTTCATGCGCAAATTGTAGAGCACATCGAGTTTAGTATGTGTGCGAAGTTTCAGCCCCGTATCACTTTCCGTTAAAAAGTTGCGCCCCGGACCGGTTATGGCGGCGATGTTTTTTTTCCGGTTTCTCCTATTTAATGGTCGTATTGTCCTGACTTTCCGCCTCTTTCACGTAATCTGCAGCGGAGGCCGGACCTAAAGGGGCATAGGGTCTGGTAGTACCCCATGCGCCATTTAAGAATCGCTACTTTTTTTGCGCCGCAGGTGCGCCACAGCGCCGCAGCGGCGCCGCAAAGTCGGCTCAGAGCGAAAAGTGACCATTTTTGTGGTCGCTGCGCAGCTCGAACGTTAAGAGCTGGAGCCGATTTCTTTTTATATTCAGAAACTACATATATTGTACTAACTAAATAGCTAAGTCCCGTTTCTCTATCACTTCCCATGCGACCACAGTGGCCGGTCAAAAATGGTGAAAATTCGAAAAATGAAAAATCGAAATTTCTCGCTGTGTATTCAACTTAGAAAGCTCAATTCTTTCATACAAAGGTTTTCTGGCACGGCGAATTGATTCCCGTAAGCAGTTTTGTCTTCGGACCCACCCATATTGCTGGGCTGGTTCCACTTTGCTGTCGGGAGGGTCAAGTCGGTACCGACTTCCAAGAACACCATATACGACTGTGCATAGCCTCTCAAAACTTTGTCCATAGGGGTTTTCTGGTGCGCCCAGCTCATTTCCGGTGTCCGTTTTGCCGTCCGACTCATCCATCTTGCTGGGCTGGTTCCACTTTGCTGTCGGGAGGGTCAAGTCGGTACCGACTTCCAAGAACACCATATACGACTGTGCATAGCCTCTCAAAACTTTGTCCATAGGGGTTTTCTGGTGCGCCCAGCTCATTTCCGGTGTCCGTTTTGCCGTCCGACCCACCCATTTTGCTGGGCTGGTTCCACTTTGCTGTCGGGAGGGTCAAGACGGTACCGACTTACAAGAACACCATATAGGACTGTGCATGGCCTCTCAAAACTTTGTCCATAGAGGTTTTCTGGTGCGCCCAGCTCATTCCCGGAGTCCGTTTTGCCGTCCGACCCACCCATTTTGCTGGGCTGGCTCCACTTTGCCGTTTGAAGGGTAAATCGGGTAGGGGGTCAAGTGGTCAGAAATAAAATTTTTCAAAAGTGGTCAAATTTGGTACCAAATGAAAGCCCTAAGTGAGCTGAACAACTTTTGTCATAAAATTGCATGCTCAAAGTGGCTGTAGAGTGCTGTGGTAGGGTGGGGGTGGGGACTTAGGTGATTTTGGGTCAAAAATAAAATTTTTCAAAAGTGGTCAAATTTGGTAGCAAATGAAAGCCCGCATCGAACTGAGCAACTTTTGTCATAGAAGTGCGTACCTAAAGTGGCTGTAGAGGCCTGTGGTGGGGTGGGGTGGGGACTTGGCGATTTTGGGTCAAAAATTAAAATTTTCAAAAGTGGTCAAATTTGGTACCAAATGAAAGCCCGAATCGAACTGAGCAACTTTTGTCATAGAAGTGCGTACCTAAAGTGGCTGTAGAGGCCTGTGGTGGGGTGGGGTGGGGACTTAGGCGATTTTGGGTCAAAAATTAAAATTTTCAAAAGTGGTCAAATTTCGAGTCAAATGAAGGCCCGCATCGAACTGAACAACTTTCGCCATAAAACCACCCAAACTTGCTGTGTCAGATTTATATACTTGCTTCTCAACCGGAATTTAAACGATAGACATAGGCCCAACACACGTATTATCCCCTTTTGTGCGGAGCATTTTTGTTACTTGTATATATATATATATATATATATATATATATATATATATATTGGACACTTTCTAGCATGTTATGATTTTACCGTTTATAGTATCTTACCTTTATCTCGTATGAGAGACACCCTTTCGTGTGACAGTCAGTAGTAAACTCTTTGTTTTTATTTACTCGTGGTAGCGGCAAGACTATATATAAGTTACCTATATATAGGTGCCAGGTAGAGTGCTGTGCCGGTTAGGAGCGGCGGGTTTTAGTTTGTGGTTGCTGACGGGGGTCCTGCCACTTAGAACCGGTTGAATGCTTCCGGGGTGATTTTGTAAGCGGGCCCTCGTGCACGCTAAGCATGTGCCTGTCTCAACTGACGGCCTAGAGTGCTCTCTCTTCACCTCAACTGTTGGAATACCTATATATATGTGAAGTGCTCGCAATTGAGAGTAATTTATATTTCCTTGTTGTTTTGTTTGTTTTTGTCTCGTGAGCTCAGCACCAGATTGGGTGCCTCTGAGGTTCTTCCTTCCAGCGTAATCTGGCCAGGCCCGGGTTACAGTAATACAGTAATACAGATGATGTTGCCTTTTGGGGGACTAAGATGCCAACCTGGTGGGAAATCCGATGGACACGGACCCCATTAATTGGAGATCCCTACAGGTGCCCCCTGGCAACGGCGCAAATGGACTCTGTTCCCGGGGGCATGGCTTAGCCATGTCGAATTACACTGAAGCCATCCAAGTGCTTAAATTATGCTCCCTAGTGGTTGTTTGCCTCTTCCTCATTCTTGCCTATTCCGGTTTTTCTGAATGATGAGCTGCTGGCTTGCGAACTACGAAGACGTGTGCTGGACTTTGGATGGTTGATATGCCTCATATAGCCATCTAGGCTGACGAGCCCGGAAATCACAACAACAACAACAACGTTGCCTTTTTTGGATGATGAAGTTGCCTTTGTGATTACGAGGATTAGGATTTGGAAGACAGCGTGAGCTCAATTATATATATTCAGTATGAACTGTACAATACGAAGTGTCTTCCCTTAGTCCACAAGGAATTTTTTCGGTTACGTAATTTGCGGATATTTAGCAGCTTGAATACTGGAGACTCTTCTGCTGCTCCTCGTGCAAGATTTAACGAAATTCTACCTAATTATTAAATTGTCTTGACCAACATTAAGGAGCCTGTTTCCTGGGTTATACTTTACCCGCTTCCCCTGATTAGCTTCGTTATGTCTAACGCATTCAACAACAAGTTGCGTTGGTTCTTTTGTTTTTCGAATAAAAACTTCCAATTTATAGATTTTCCAAAGTGTAAAGCAAATTTGGCATATATACATCGTTCTCCAGCTATATACAGGGATGAACGTCTGAGGGTGATATTCATAACACAATACAATTGTCACTGTCCGTGGTTGGCTTGTGTGTTACATGTGCAGTAAAAATCGCATTGCCAGTGCCATTGATTTACCCTATTGATTAAGTCAATGTTTCCAGCGTTTTGTTCTGGTACGGCGGAGAGCATTCTTTGAAATTTATAAGCATTAATGTATGCTAGGACTATCAATCAACTTCGGTTCCCTTGCTTACTTGCAGAGAACTTGACCATCCTTTAGAACTTCCAAGAAGTTGTCGATGCTTCCTGTTGTGTCAATATCTTCACCAGTCAAGTCTTTAATCCATTCCAAAAGACTTTGAGCTTCATCTTGATTGAATTTGGCTAATTGCTGGAAATGAATTCATGTACATATATAATTCATTTTATAGAATGCACCATCAAGAGTAACAAGGGTTTCATTTTCCTTTAGCTATCTATCGTACAGAGGATAAATTGCATTGATTAGATAAGATTTGGTTAGCGCTGTTAATCTCAACGTTAAATCAGTGCAAGTCTGGTTATTTACTCTCAGTTAGATTAGCTTAAACTAATCGTAAGAGTAGCAACTATGTAGTGTTCCGCTGTAAGTTGGGTGAATTAACTCAGGTTTGCTAATACGAGAGATATGCGCATAGTTAAGAAGATTAACACAGCGGTTTCAACTCAGCTATGTTTAAATTTAATCTCAAAAGCTTTGTGCAAAAATATGAATTCCAGGTAAATTATATATTTGTCAGGATTTGGGGGCGGGGACCACCAAAAAGTCCTTCCCATTAGAATATGCCTTACCTTGTCCAGAACAGCCTGCGCGATTCCGTAACCACGGGGTCTTCGTGCCATGCTTCTCTGTCACTGCTGATTCTCAGTATTGAGTGCTTTGGATGTTGCAAAAGCTATCAGACGTGTTACAGCTTTGGGGGCAAAGACTGGGAGAAACTTGGCTGAAAGCTGGCTGGCTGCTGAGTACTGCAGAGTTAAAGTTGTAGCTTGTATACACGTACGGCTATATCCGGCTTTGCTAACTCTGGATTGAAAACTGTTTCAGTCTCCACATTTTAAGATGAGTTTCTTACTCATTATGCTGACAGATTGCTCACTCCTAGGGTGTAACCGGTTGGACCGTTAGCTGTCTCTAGCTACTGGTTTTAACCAGCCTTGACTTTCTTAGAAACGCCTATGTCACCTGAGTTGCGCCATTGAATCCTGGATAAGCCAGCTGTGTGGTTTTTCAATCCGCAGTTTTGTCTGTGTGCGTGTTAAAATGGTGGTTAAGTGTTGAGAGCTTGATTAGTGGGGGTTCATGTTAGCTAAGCAGCGTTCTGTTGCAACAGCTAAAACGATAGTGGCAAAGGAATCGCGTGAAACTTAGTCTACGTATGCACGTATATATGTATGTATAACGTTTTTGTAATGGAACAGACTGGACAGGTCCGATTTAATTTCTAGCTAAGTGCAGCATAGGAACCCTCTGTTTTAATACTGTGTTTGTGTACTATGATTGTGTAATTTTGTTGAAAAGAAACCAGTTGAAGTTCTGCATTTGCCTCTTTTTGTCTGGACTTTTCTGGTGGGATGAGTTTGTAGCCTTGAATTAAAAAGCAGCTGAGTCTAAGTTACTCTGGTGCAATTAGGGACTCCTTTGCTTGCATGGCAACTGAAAAGCTTTTTGGCTTTTTTAAAACCTTCCCAAAACTATAGAAGTATTGTGGCCTTTCCAGTGTTGCACAGTGAAGCACGCTTACTTATGTACGCACAACGCTTTTGTGCATAATGTTTTGTAATTTACTTGTTTCAGATCCTGGTAATAGTGACTTAAAACAGCACTATGCCCAAGAATTTCATGAAGTCAAAAACAAAGAAAAGGAGCTTGCAAAGGTCAAGCCCAAAGATTTTAAGCGACCTCATGTCTTGGGAGAAGTTGATCCTGCTATGTTCGGCGAACTGGGTCCACGTGGTGGACCAGAGGACTTCAAAGAGTTTCCTGGTCAAGTTAAACTCCCTCACAAGGATGAAAAATTGGTCAGTAAAGAGTTGAAGGATCGACTGAAACCAACATCCCGCTCCGGCTACTACGATGCTAATTCTGAGGGCACCGCTTCTACAAGCAAAACTGCAGAGAATAAGTACGTACGTACGATATATTTAAGATTTCAGAAATAAATAATTCTCAGGGCATTCGGATTTTTGTGAATTGGTGGGATGCTCTAAAAAACCCAGACATAGTTTTCTATGATATGGTGCTAGAAAACGTCTTTTGAAACCAACTGAATAAGAACCTTTAGCATTAAGTGTTTTGGAAAAATTGTCGAAAGTCGGAGGTTACTCCCAAAATTCGGTGCAAACGGGGATTTTAAGAAATTTTGGAGTATGTATTTCTATGAAAAAGCTAAAACTTATATATACGTATATGATTTTTATCGTCGAAACAATTGCCTTTCCCGAATCTTACCATTTTTTCGACTTTCCCTTCATTTTCTTTCCCTTCGTTCCCAGGATGCTTCCTAATGAGAAAAAACTCTTAAATGCTCCGTTGTTGTAAGCTTTAGAAGATTTTATGCACAGAATCAGCAAAAGTACTCTGCTTAACAAATTGCATTTTTTCGGTTTTGCTGTGATGTGATTTTGTGGAACGTTGTTTCTGAACTACGTTTGATTAATCAATTTGGTTTGAATAATCAGCAGTGACAGACACAATCAAGAGCAAGCCAAATATTATAGCAAGGTTAACAAAAAATCACCCCAAAATTCACAAAAAATCACCCACCTACAGGATTAGTAACAAGCCGCAGCTGGAAAATTTTTGGCGTGGTAATAGCCAGAGGTCCCAACCTTAACATATACGTTTGCCGCCGAGGCCTAACTCCTTCGTCGACCAGGGTACCCAAAATAGTCGACCCACCCCAACACCGACCCTCAGACAACTCCGAACCAACATGGAAAATTTTGCTGTTACTCACTACGAACTTCGCTTAGCGAACCCATATTATAGCAAGCTTAACAAAAAAATCACCCGAAATTTTAACAAAAAAAAATCACCCCACCCTGATTCACAGGAAAGTCGCAGAGACCCAAATTTTTGCATGGTGATAGCCACACATCTCGACATTACAGCCTGTGAGTTTGAGCCCCTAGGCCCTCTCCATGCGTTCAGGGCAGACCTTTAAGTGAGGGTACCCAAAAGTGACCTCAAAAACGTTCATGACCGAAGTTCGAATTTCGGCTGCTATTTACTAAGGGAAAACCCTAGGCAACCCATATTGTGCATGTGACATGTCCTGACTGTGGGCTATCGATACATATATAGAAGTTCCCAGTCGGACCTCTGAGCCGTCCTGGGGTGGGTGATTTTTTTTGTTAAAATTTTAACAAATAAAAACTCATTTTAATGTTTTGTTAGTGAAACCAGAATAGCAGCTAGAGCAAAACTAACGTCAAATTCGAGCTCAGCAACCTCGAAAACCCTTATATACGTTGTGTTGAGGTTGCCTGGCACTTCTGGTAGTCCAACCTGGTAACCAGCCGGGCCTGAACCGTCCGACGGTAAACGTGTTCCCAGAAGTCAGTATTAGCCCATTGTTACCTAAAAACTAATGCCAGATTTGAATTCAGCGCCCTGGAAAACCCCCTAGGACATGTTTATAGCCACTTCGGACTGTCCAGTTGGTACCTGGAGGGTCCGGACGGGTCCGGCAGGGGTCACGTGACCGTTGGTCATACCCCACCAACATACGAAGTTCTGCGTTTCTCTGCCAAAATGCCTGGAAATAGGTTATAGTCACTCACAAACACGAAAAAACAACGTTTTAGCCTTCAAAACGGCACTTTAGAGCCACCAGACTTCATATATACTGGACGCTGTCGGGGGCCATCAGTGACCACTAAGACTTCGGCGGGGTCTGTTGCCTTAGTTGGAGCACTAGGTTAGCGGTTTTGGATTCTAAATTATTTAGTGTGCTCTATCTAAGTTATTTAGTGTGCTCTATCCAAAACTGATGAGGAAAAGTTGCTAGCTGCTTTCTGGGATCCGATCCGCCACTGATTTTTTTGTTATCGGGTGATTTTTTGTTAAACCTTTAAAAAATCACACATTTTCGTCTACTGCCAATTACTGGTAGATCGTAGAGCAATGAAACTGGGGTGATTTTAAAGCTTAGCCGAAGACCTATCCATGGGTCCTCAAAGTAATCGATTTGGTTTAGTTTTGCGAAAGTTCCAGCCAAAAAACCAAATTTTGATTTTTTTGTTAAGCTTGCTATATATACGTATATATCCATGTAACATGTACACACTCTGCACTATCTAGCCATATATTGGATACATTGCCATGGCCTCTGGGTTGGCCCACGGCGGGTGATTTTTTGCGAACTTTTTCGCAAAAAACTGAAGAACGTTTTGTAAAAAGGTGTGGGGTGGCTGCTACAGCAAAACTATTTGAGCTCTGCGACCCCGAAACTTATATAGCACATGTTTTTAGGTACCTCAGGCCCAGGGTTTTTTTTCAAATTCGGACCCGTGCTTTTCAGTGTGTTTTTCTAAGAAAAAGTGTGTTTTTCTAAGAAAATGTGTGTTTTTTCTAAAAATTGATTTTTCGCGTTTTAAATGCGTTTATGACTAGTTTTACTACATATAGCCTATTCCTAGTTGGTTTTTGTCGTTCTAGCGATAAAAGTCAATAGATACTGACGTGTATGGTCGATTTGGACGAAAGAAAGGAAAGGAAGAAAAGCGTATGTGCAACGGGGGGTCTGGGGGGCGGAGCCCCCCCGAAGCTGAAATTTTTTTAAAAATCGGTAAAAAATCACAATGGAAACAGTTGAACCTTTTGATTTTGTAAACCATATTTTCTTTTGAAACGGTGCTAGAGATTTAATGCAGCTTAAAGTAAATAATGTGGTAAACTAATATAATAATAAGTATGTACGTATATATATGTCACCGTAAAATTGTATAAAACGGAATTATGTATAATTCCGCTTTATTTCAGGAATTATACATAATTCCTAAAACGTTCAATAATTTTGTATAACTCTTGTTTTCATCACCAAATTTTACAGTTTTACGTCTAATTTTAGTAATTATACATAATTCCTGGATATTTTCAGGAATTTTGTTTAATTCCTGAACCTTTCAGAAATATTGTAGAATTCACGAACCTTTTAGGAAATTTTGTATTAGTCTGTCTGCCTTGCCTTGTACAAAGACTTCATATCCTCTAAAAGTAAAAAGAGCTAAAACAGAAACATCACGTTCAAAGGCTAAAAACTCAGCAATTATGAAGCCTAGAATTGTGAAACGGCTTCATAAATTACTGAAATTTTGGCTGGCAGCGCAATGGATTACTGAAACTTTGATTGAATTGAAACTCCTGTAGAAATTACAGGAATTCTTGTAGTATTCAACTAACAAAAGTGCTCCTGTGCGGTCAGTCATTAGCGGAGATTCCTGCATTATACACGAGAGCAACTTTTGTATATTTTGCTGGCCTCTGCCGTAGTAGTTTTTTTACAGGAAACTCCTCCTGTAAAAAATACTAAAGAAACCTGTAGTTTTGATCAACTTTTTGGACAATCTTAGATTTTAGATCTTTGATTTACAAAATCAGTAGTTGTGTACAAGACAAGGCTGACTAATACAACATTTCCTAAAAGGTTCGTGAATTCTACTATATTCCTGCAAGGTTCAGGAATTATACAAAATTCCTGAAAATATTCAGGAATTATGTATAATTCCTAAAATTAGCCGTAAAACTGTATAATTTGGTGATGAAAACAAGAGTTATACAAAATTCCTGAACGTTTCAGAAATTATGCATAATTCCTGAAATAAAGCGGAATTATACATAATTCCGTTTTATACAATTTTACGGTGACATATATACTTAAACATATACTAGAGGATTACAAAAGAAAAAGGACACAAGGACAGAGGTAGGACGCCAAATCTTTGAAAAAATGAATGAAAAGACAAGCGCGCCGCAGGCGCAAAATTTTTTCAGGAAACGGTCTTCTGTAGTTCAAAACTTTTAAAGAAATTAGTAAAATTTTGCTTCTGAATCTCAAAATTTCGGTGTGTTTTTACGTGTGTTTTTCTAAGAAAAAGTGTGTTTTTCTAAGAAAAAGTGTGCGAAAACACAGTAAAAACACAAAAAAAACCATGCTCAGGCCCCTCTGACCCACTGACCGGCTGTTAGTCATAACCCCGACCCTCTGGATCCAGGAGCAGGTCAGGATCACATATGTGGGCTAATGCTACATAAAGCCTAATGCCGAATTTTGAATTCTGCACCCAAAAAACCTATATAAGCAAGTTTTTAGACTTCCTGGGCCTTTTAATAAAATTTTTGACCAGTCACGTGATCCTGACCAAGGTCACATGACCCTGGCCCAAGTCACGTGACCAGTCCAGATGCGAAACTACTACGCCAAATTGTTTGCTCTGTGCTTACTAGAGCAATAGAACACCAAATGAGTGGATTCCTAGCTTCTTGGAGTCAATAAACAGTGTTAAGAGAATTGGCCAGGGTAGCCACTTTGGATCCAGGGGTCGAGAACCAAAATTCGAAGTCCAGCCTGCCCAAAAACACTAGTCCAAATTTTTTTACATAATAACACTATGGAATATGCGGCCCATGTCAAGATAAAAGTTAGAACCCCCAAACCCCCATCAGAAAAAAAGGAGGTTCTCAAATTTTTTTCATGCGTTTGCATCCAGGGCTTTGATTTGTACGTGACTACGTTGCGGATCCTTTCCTTCAGCAGGTACTTCAGCAGACATGATATGTTTATAATATGTATATATGTATCTCAGTCATCAAATTCGTAGCATATAACCGGGGTGTACTGGGGGGGGGTCCTCCTGGCTTTTCTCATAAACTTAGACTGAAAATTCTGTGTATGAAACATCCAATATCCACAATATGGGTATCAATCGAAAGCTGACGACAAGAGCAACAAGATCGTCCTTAATTTAAGCCCAGACAACGCGCACACTTTTCGGTATACCCGGACTCCAGAACCCTCAGAACTTCCAGCAAACATTTAAAACTAGGTAGTAGAGGATCAAATGTCCTGAAAAAAAATTTCAGAACCCCCAGAACCCCAAGAACCCCCATAAAAAATTGAAACAAAGTATATGTAGTCACGGATCAAATCTCTTCGAAAAGTTAAGAACCCCCAAGAACCCCCATCAAAAAATGAAACTAAACATAGTTATAGATCAAATCTCTACAAAAAATTAAGAACCCCCAGAACCCCAAGAACCCCCATGAAAATAAAAGCTTCAAGAAAATCAAGTGGTAGATCAGAACGCATCAAAAAGTGACTTTTATCTTGACATGGGCCGACTATGCTCTATTAAATCCATGAAAAGAAAAATTTCCTAGCTGTATCCTGAGATGTGGCGATTTTTTCGAACCCGTGATTTTTTGTGAATTCATTAACAAAAAAATTTTATTACTCTCGCTACACAAGGGCTATGGGCATGAAATTTGCACTACAGAGGGGGTCATTACCAGTTGATATGTACATACCAAAATTATTTCTGTAAGAAAGGACGGATGAACGGTACATGTCGACATGGATAATTAATAAAAATTAAATAAAAATACTAATTCAGTTATTCAGATAACTGAATTATTATTTTTCATTTACCAGTTTCTTTCTATTGTTAATGAATGTATTAACACCATGCAAGTTATTCGTTAGTTTCTTTGTTTCTTCGCTGTATCACATGACATATGTATGTATTGTTGTTACATAACTAACATTATACAAGCTTAATCAGTTGTATGTTTTTAAAAACCACAACAGTTTTTAAACTCTCCTTCTTAGAGGGGTTTAGTAGTTCGTCATGACCCCTGAGGACCCATGACAGTTATATATTTGTAATAGTGACCAAATTACGTGCATACTCTCTTTTGTATATAACTTGGAAACATCATAAAATTGCAACCCCATAAATTCTACTAACCCACTTTCTACTCTCAACTCCCCTTTTCTCTATCACTCATAATTACCCCTTCAGGGGTCCAAGTTGTATATAAAAGGGACGATCAATTGTGTTGGGGGGCAGTCTGAAGAATAAAGCATATTTTTACCAGTCGTCTTGCTGTCTAGCCATTCAAACTAATCTTTCTATTCGCACTAATACTCAGACTAACTACTCATTCAACGTTGATTCAACCAAGACAATACATATATATATATATATATTGGTATTAAACTTAATTCTACAGCCCAGAGCTGTATCGCCTAACTAACGATTGTGTAAACATCCTAAACGGTTACAAATTTTGGAGGTTCCACCCAGATCTTTTCATCGGTGAAGCTACGATAAAGTGGACTTGGGAACCAACAGTCAGATTAAATCAGTAAATATATACAACCCAATACGATTGAAACAGACGATACTAAGCCTAAGTTGGAACCAGCAGAAACGCTTGTGAAGACTGTAGCTTCCAACAGCCCTCCAGTAGGAATTTCAACGCAATCTACGCAGACAGAGTACCACTTACCCAGAGCTTCCGAATTCTCTGAAAGAATTCGAAGTCTAAGTGAAAAGATCAACCAGTCAATAGACCGTCTTCATCATCAAGATAAAAATTTCCAGGGCAACACAAGTAATACCAGACTGCATTCTGACAAATCTAATTCCGACAGTGACGACAGTGCTAACACTGCCTTCTCTGGCTTTCATCCTTCTGACGTCGAAGAAACAGAAAGACTTATAAAGCAAATGCCGCCGTCCCCACAGCCACCAATGCAACAAGGAGGACAAATAGTGCCTGATTTTACCCAACTTCAAAACACCCTACAAAGCTTACCTGGCAACCTAAAACAAGCTATTACAGGTATGAGCGGTGTGACCAGTCTTATTGGGTTACGCTATACCAGGCAAGCCCATGAAAGTTGGAAGGAATTCATAGACTCGTTTGATATTATTAGGACGGCGAATGGTTGGACTGCCGACGAAAAGGCCAGAATGCTGCCTGTTTGCCTGCAAGGACAGGCAAAGGATATTTTTGCTGCACTTGACAGTGCTGTGAAATCCAGCTACCCCGACCTAATTAGAGCCCTAAAATGTGCCTTGGAATCTGCTGAGATGGCAAGATTTAAAAGTGCACAATTACACCGAAGAACTCAACAACCCCATGAGCGCGTATCTGATTTTGGTGCTAATATCAAGAAACTAGTAAAAGGTGCCTATCCTAAATTCGATGCCGATCACCAAGAAAAGCTATGCTTGGAGTTTTTCATCGCCGGATTATTGCCACACTACGGTCGTCTTGTAATGGCTAAAGAATCAATAAATTTTGAAGAGGCATTGAAATCTGCCAAACTTATAGAAGCCGGAGAATTTTTGACAGCGGGGCTCAGCCCTGCTGGCACAACACTCGCCGGACTCAAGGCTGAAACCTTGGCAGTGACTAAGACAACTCATACTGAGGACAAGGAATGGAAGCAAGCAATTAAAGACATTAATGACAAATTACAAACACTAACGCTGGACCACCAACGTCAAAGTGGTTATGTGTTGGGCCTCATGGAAAGATCCCCTAACCCTATGGCTCTACAATCACATATGAGACGAGACAGTACCCGGCCAGTGACGGCACGCAATTGGACTACAGATAGTCGCATAATTTGTCATTATTGTAAGAAGCCCGGTCATTTTGTTATCAACTGCCGCAAACGGAAACGTGACAGAGAATCCAGTGGAGATAATAACACCCGCCCTAATAACAACTGGCGTGAAAATCCAAATAACCAAACTACCTGGCGAAACCCCACTAACAACAGAAGAAATCCTAATATCCGAAATCAATCGAATAACCACACCTATTCCGTCAACTCCGGAAATGCTATGCATGCTGAGGCAGAAGACAGTAGCGACAATGTTTCCCAATTGCACGAGACCATTAGATTATTGACTGAGCAAAATCAGGAGCTCTCACATAATCAATATCCGGATTTCGTGGGAACAATTTCCGTTTTCCCAGCTGCCGACTCTAATACAGACAACGAGCCTCAAGGCAACAACCATCAGATGGATGAAACTTACGGTCCCAAACTCTGTCATATATCGACCTCTTTCCACTCCAACGCAGTACTGCAGCCACAACAAAAGAAAACGCCAAGGCATGCCAGAACTGATAAGACGAACCATTTGCCACGTCACACTATTGCAAATATTTTAACCAAATATCATGGAAATTTCGTAGGTGGATGTTTTCCGAAAGCACTACTCTTGCTCACAGTAATGTACTTCGTAGCACCTGTAACATGCGTGAAAAGCATTTCTGAAATGGCCAGCGGCCCAATGGTTTGTCAAACTGAGCAAGGGAGAGCCTTGTGGCGATTACCAGGACGTCTTCGCTGCAATTCAGCAGCGGCTACACCACGACAAGATTTAGAAACAGTGGAGCTAACCCTATATAAACGCAACTACGTAAAATACAAGTCTAAAGCATGGAAATGTACGATAGTAAAGCAAACCGTTAAGACGTTCACCTATTTCTTAGCTAATCACCACCTCAAAGAAGAAGAAAAGCATGACATTAGAGTAACTGGAACTGAATGCGAATCTATGAGGAGATTCCATCAATGTGATGCCGGGCCGCTAACACTACGTGGCGGCCTATGGCAAACCGATAACACAGTCAACTATAAGTGGTCAGGAGGTGGCATGTACTGCTGCCACTGGCACACGTACACAGCCACTAATTGCTTCATGCATGAGGCCTATGTCTACAATCGTCACAGCAGTGACAATATGGAATCTACAGCTGGGTGGGTTGAACACTGCGATTACAGATCTGGCGGATGCCAACTCCGAGATGGTAGCTATCTACTATGGGAGCCAAATCAGGACGAAAGATGTGAATTTCTGGAGTGGCAAACTTTACCTGGAGAAATGTGGGGATCCAACTGGCTAGCTGATAATGACCAGCTCGCACTGACGTTTCAAGGTGGAAAATATGCTAAGGATTGTCAGAATCGTATGATTCAGTTAACTGATCAAGGTATACCTGTACGCATGCACCCACCTATATATATACAAAAACAGACGCTCAACCAGAAACATAACTACTGCCGAACAATTAGTGGCCAGTCTACGCAAAAGTGAAACTGCAGGTCCCCAACTGAAGCAATGGGCAATAAACAATGGCATAGTAACAACCGACTTGATGGCCTCATCATTACAAGCACAAGAATTCAAAGTCCAACGAAATCTTAACTTCGCTTTTAAACAAGCTATGAACGCAGCTTGTCGTTCTATGGCAACCATTATGGAAGTCCTAAAAGCAGACATGATGGCTAATCCGACACTAGCAATCCGGGCAATTTTGGGCCGCAACGACGTGATTGCACGAGCCGGGGGTAATATAATATCGACATGGCCCTGCCAAGAACTCGAAACTGGTTTTTACCACTTCGAAGCCATGAATGAAACATGCAGCATGGAAATTCCGATTAAATTTCTACTAAATTCCCAAGAATATTCGGCATACCTTGATCCTGTTACAAACATTGTCCACAAAAACCCTTATCCAGTGGATTGTAGACTTAACAGGGAAATTCCAGTACAACTACACGGCAAAATGTATACTTACCAGAG
Organism: Trissonchulus latispiculum; assembly: GCA_030248195.1. Taxonomy (NCBI): domain Eukaryota; kingdom Metazoa; phylum Nematoda; class Enoplea; order Enoplida; family Ironidae; genus Trissonchulus; species Trissonchulus latispiculum. The sequence continues at coordinate 14,451 of JASAND010021154.1, read as the reverse complement.
TGAAACCGGAGATCTTACCCCGTTACTTCACATTCCAGAACTACGAGCATTCTCTTGGAATACTACCGAACCTTGGAGTTTCCAGCCTACGATATTCAGTCAGATAGTTATGTATAATTTTTCGGAGATCACCTCAGAGATCAGTTTAAACGAGATTATAGGAGGGTTACAGTATCAGCAGAAGATTTTACAAGAACTCAGCGACCGTACCACTCAAAGGACGCCAAAACAGGTAGCCAAAGGAGTGGTCAATGGCATCATAAATAAAGGCTTCTTTGGGTTTCTGCATGGATTTGCTATTAGCCCATGGCAATTATGGGTATTTCTAGTATGCGCCTATGTGACCATCAGTTTCCTCCTAATTCACTGCTGTCCTATGCAAATAAGGGACGGAATGGCATTCAACCTCCCAAGAGTTTGGCCACGTTTCCAAAGATGGGCCCGCAAACGAAGACGGTCCACCTCACGAGCCTTAATGCTACGGCTCCGTCAACGACAGAAACGCTGTAGCCCTAACGGTAGCTCTACAGACAACAGAGATCCAGACGCAGAAGAAATGATAACTTTACCGCCACCATGCCCACCGCCCACCGCTCCTAGTATCATCGAACGTGTACGAAGACTGTCCACACCCTATCGAGTTCCAACAATTTTAAATATTCCGGCCTTCTCCCCGGAAAACACTCAAGAACAAGTCTCACAAACTATACCAGGAATTCAACAAAGAGAATCACTATACCCCCACATGGATTTGAAGTCAGATCGACAAACTCAAGTTTCGCCCTCATTAAACTCATTTGTCCCTATACAACCTTCTACAGACATTCAACCTACTTCCCAATATTGGCCTGAAACACTCAAAACAACTACTCAAACAGAAATGACCAACTGCGTGGGGCCAGCTACAACTTCTATACCTATAGCCGTTAACAATACACCAACCAAGGCCTTGATTGATACTGGCTCAACAATAACACTAGTCGATGAAACAACTTACGCAAGAATTATCAAAGACAATCCTAACCTAGCCAAACTAGCTACCGCGATCTCTGCTACCAGCATGACGGGACATGAACTAAAGATCACAGGTCAAACCACACTATCCCTCAAAATTGGAAGCACGGTAGTTGACCATCTTACATACATCGTTTCTAAGTCACCTCATGGCTGCATTTTAGGTACGGATGTACTAAAGAAACTCGGACCAATCATTATTGATTTACAAAACCAAACTATCACAATCCAAAAAGGTCAAAAGCCTGAAGATAAAAAGGTTCTCGATGACCCCGCAACGGCCATAATAGATAACCCCATAACCATACCAGCCAGAACACAAGTCACTTTTACCTGCAGCATCAAAGGAAATATGAATGGTGGCATTTTTGAACCCAACTCACGTTTTGAGTCAACTACCGGCCTCTACGTTGCCAGAGCTCTAGTAGCACAAGGGCCAAAAATACCCTTACGAGTCATGAACACGAGCAACGCTCCTATACAAGTATACGCCAAAACAAAAATTGGAACTGTTTGCACCATCCACAAGAGCCCGAACCTAACCGATCGTCAAACTGAATCACTCCCAAATCCTCTGCCAGAAATTGATCTCAGTTCTACAGAGCTTACACCGTCACAACGAAACAAGTTACTGCAACTCCTAGAACAATTCATTGACGTCTTTGCAAAGGATGATAATGACGTCGGCTGTGCGACCGCCATGAAACATTCCATTGATACCGGAGATCACAAACCCATTTATCAACGTCCTTACCGCACTCCTGTTTCACTACGCGACACCGTGGCTCAGAAAATCCACGACTGGGTCAAACATAAGATAATTGAGCCAAGCTCATCACCTTGGGCGTCACCCATAGTTCTAGTCTCAAAAAAGGACGGGTCAGTCCGAATCTGCGTCGACTTTAGGAAGATCAACGCAGTAACAAAACGTGATGTTTTCCCCTTACCACGAATTGACGATCTCCTAGATTCGTTGGGCAAAGCCCATTTCTTCAGCACACTTGATCTACAGTCCGGCTACTACAACGTACAAATGAGTGAACAAGATAAAGAAATAACTGCATTTATTTGTGAGGAAGGTCTGTTTCACTATAATGTTATGCCTTTTGGTTTAACTAACGCCCCTGCAACCTTTCAAAGACTCATGAACATCGTCTTATCTGGATTGCAAACTAAATTCTGTTTATGCTATCTTGATGATATCATAATTTTTTCTTCGACATTTGAACAACACCTCACTGACATCGCAAAAGTCTTACAACGACTACGTGCTCATCAACTAAAACTAAAAGCAAAGAAGTGTCACTTTGCTTGCCGTAGTGTCAGCTATCTTGGACATACTATTTCTAAAGACGGCTTACAACCAGAAAACGACAAGATTGCTAAGGTTCGTGACTATCCTACGCCGACCAACCTTACGGAGCTACGCAGCTTCCTTGGCCTTGCCTCGTATTACAGAAGATTCATTAGAAATTTTGCTCAAGTTGCATTTCCACTTTACACTCTACTCAAGAAAGAGAATTCTTACCACTGGACGAAAGACTGTGAAACCAGCTTCACAACACTCAAACAACACCTAATTACCTCACCTATTCTAGCCTTTCCCGATATAAATAGACCCTACATTCTGCAAACCGATGCTAGCGGATATGGATTAGGTGCAGTACTATCCCAGTTAGATGCCATGAACAAAGAACATCCAGTAGCATATGCCAGTCGAACTCTCACAAAGGCAGAGAAAAATTATCCTGTCATAGAACTTGAGACGCTGGCAATTGTGTTCGGCGTTAAATATTTCAGGCACCTAATTTATGGCCAAAAGGTCATTATAATCACAGACCACAGTCCTTTACGCTGGCTTATGACGGTCAAATCACCAAGCGGACGTCTCATGCGATGGATACTTCAATTACAGGAATATAAGCTTGAAATCCAATATAAACCAGGGAAGAAGCACGGTAATGCTGATGCCATGTCTAGGCTTCCTTTTAATCAACTCACCCTAGACACAGATCCAGCGGACATGGTACTAGCTATAACTCTCAACGATTGCACATCACTACAAAAACAACAACGCGAACAACCAGACACCAACAATCTCATTAATTACCTCGAAACTGGCTCCCTTCCGGAAGACCTAGCAGAAGCAACTAACATAGTAACTAAGGCTGTCCGTTACTTTCTTGACGACGGACTCTTATATCACGAGTATCCACAAGCAAGTAAACCAGGAAAGTTGTACACTCAACTTGTCATCCCAGCCATACTCACACATGAGGTTTTCAAGGCTTGCCATGAGGATATTACAGCAGGACATCTCGGCTTCGAAAAAACCTATCTGAAAATCTTAAGTCGATACTGGTGGACTACAATACGGAAAGATATCAAGGATTGGTGCAAAACATGTGAAGCCTGCATTCGCAAAAGAAATCCTCCAAAAACAATTAGAGCACCCTTAGTTTCTATCCCCGTCGAAGGTCCGTGGGACCGCGTGGCAGTCGATATCCTTGGTCCATTACCCCAAACGGAAGAGGGATACAAATACATTATAGTATTCACAGAATATCTCACCAAATGGGTTGAAGCTTTCCCTCTAGTAGACACTAAGTCAGAAACAATAGCTAAAATATTCGTAGAAGAAATTGTCTGTCGCTATTCCTGTCCGAAAACACTTCTTTCCGACCGTGGAACTAACTTTCTCAGCGCTCTCATGACAGAAACATGTAATATCCTAGGAGTCACCAAGATTAACACTACAGCTTACCACCCACAGACAGACGGACAATGCGAGCGCTTCAACGGGACACTTATGCAAATGATTAGCAAGTATGTCTCCCACACACAGAAAGACTGGTCAAGTTTCATCAATTTTTGCCTTTTTGCCTACCGGACATCGGTACATTCATCCACCTTGGACACCCCCTTCTTCCTGAATTTTGGTCGTGAGGCTAGACTGCCTCTTGACACAGTTTTACAGATAACAAGGAGCATATATTGTGAAATTGAAGACTACCGATCAAATCTCGTCCAAAACTTACAAGAGGCATGGATCTTAGCTAAAGAACACATACAACTAGCCCAAGCGAAACAAAAGCTTTACTATGATCGTAAAGTAACTGACACCGAATTCTCAGAAAACCAGCTAGTTATGCTCTACGTCCCCGCCCTAACAAAAGGGAAAACTCCAAAACTTAATAGACCATGCCACGGTCCTTTTCGCATCATTAACCTAACCTTGCCTACGGCTGACATTCAGGAATGTTGTCACCCAACAAAACCCATGCAAAAAGTGCACATTAATCGATTAAAGCCAGTAACTACCAGCTACTACGTTCCTCTTAAACCTACCATCCAAACCAACGCAGCACCAAACCTCGACTCCCATGAACACCAAACCGGTTCGCCAATAGCGGAACAACCGTCAGAGGAAACCCAGCAAGAAGAAGCACCCGGATCCAACAACAAGAACACTCCTAACCCAGAACTAGCCCATCTTGAAATCCCGGTTTCGGAAGTCCCTCATACGCACTATAACCTTCGACCGCGGAAACGCGTAAACTATTTGTAATCACGTTATCCCTACGTACGTACGTATATATATATATATAATATACATGTATGTATATACCTATAATACTATTCCACTGCGAATTCAGTTTTTATGCACTGTAAATAAACCAATTTTCCACATAGAGAACAACAAAGCCTACTCGTCCATTGTCCCGGGTCAGCCACAAAGTGCCGGAGCATTACACCAAACGGTGGACAACCCTCTTCCTTGACGAAGCCCTTTATTCTAGATTCAGAACTACTCCGTTAAGAATAATTCCGCTTCCAGGTCAACTACATGGCAGGCTGAGCAAGTGGACTGTTCGTAGATCAGTGTGACGAACCCGGTAAAACCGGCGCCTCCCGAACTACCGTTTCATTGCTCAACTGTCACGCAGCGGAGGACTATCAAGATCCCCTCTTCTTCGTCAAGGCCCTCAATTCCGGGTTCAGGACGTAGTAGACAAAAGCTGAACTCGTCATAATTTCAAACACAAGCCCAAAAAAACAAAAAATGAATTCGCATTAACCCTCCCGACGCTTCCACATTTATATATATACTAGAAACTCTAGAAACTCAACATTTATATGTACTCCACCTACCCACATCATATCACATAATATCCAACATGCATTATATATACATTTATCCTTCGGTACATATTTTCATATTCAGAACATCTCTCCTCTTCATGAATGCGGCATATCCTCCTTATCTCGGCCTCTATATCTACACATTTATATGAGCACACGTATGTATATATATCTAACCACGTACTTAAAAACAAATTCTTATTCAATATTAACCCTCAATCTACATGTATATATATTATTTACCATGCCTATGCGCATTATACGATAAGTGTTAGACGTAATTGTCTTGATCGTAAGGTTGACGTTAGTACGTATATACGCATTCTTAGATGTCACGCCACCCACTACGAGTCAAGACACATTTATTAAACACATCAAAAATGTGATTCTGTCACTCCACAATTCCAAATTACTACACTAATCAGTTAAATCAAACCCTAGAGCAATTAAAACTGTCCCAAGCATAGAACATTATTACAACTCGCTATTACAGAGAATGACCCAATAAAATCACCGTCACCGACTAACTGACTTCGTGACATTTCGTACGACGACCGTCTAACATTATAAATACCCCGAACTATCAGAAATCATCAGCAGTCCCTATAATTCTTTAAACGTATTCTAAACTACTGCTCCTCAATTCATACCCATTTCCATTTGGGTATACACTGTCTGTCTATACAATAATTCAAGCGCATCCTGTGCATACGTACTTTCATTCCAGTTACAATTCATCATGGCTGCTAATGATCCGGTAAGTCTATTCTCCTCCGATAGAATTCAGGCACACCTAAAATCATACTCAACTACCGAACTATTTGACTACATGAATAACTATGTCGCAGCTATGGACAGCAAATGGAAACTAAATTTCGAGAATCATTCCGATATTTACATCCCTGACTTCACTCGTGAACATAACCTCATCCCTAGCCTCCCTCTTTCTACCTTCGGCGTTGTTCGCGAACTTACTTCCAATTCTCTTATTTCTTTGCGTAAGTTGGAAAATCGAACCGACCGTTACGCTAAACAGTTCTGCCCTGAAAATCTAGTGTATCGTTCCCCCCACTATTATCAGTTAATGTTTCAAGCACCCTGTCGTTCCAATTTAACGACACACAGTGAAACTTTTTGAAATCCAGAAACCGGAAGAATTTAGTGAAGCATTTGAAAACTTAACAGGGTGGAAAGTGCAGTTTCATGAAAAGCCCCAACTCTGGGAGGTCAGACAGCTTTGGGGATTGGGATACGTTAATGTAGCGGCACGCTCTGCCCATCTGGCAGCGCACACCGCTCTCGGCGCAAGATTCGCAGATTGCTCTCTCTCAGAAAATTTAATTTCACAGTGCAAATGTCTCATTAATGGTAAATTATCATTTGCAAATCAATCACTGCAGAATCACCTCAATCAACTCTTCTTGCCAGCACTAAACGATCATAGCTTCACCCGCCTTACCATGGCTTATGTTGATTCGATCCCATATGATGAAATTTAAGGCTACGGATTCACATACGATACATACGAATTACGTAGTACAAGCACGGAGTATAACTATCATCTATTATATATATTACATATATATACACTTACGTATATCTATAACTATATTTATCCTACTACTTATTCCTACTCTAGTTTATATTTTCCCATGTACTTCTACGTTATGCCTTATTCTAATATATGCATACATATGACATGATACTTTTTCAGGAAACCGAATACGCTATCAACGCCTTGAAAATCGAATTCCTTGATGACGTGGATCCGAACGCCCCTATCTCGCCTGAAGGACCCGAACGAGAAGTCTCCTTTTCTCCCGTCCCGGAGGAAGTAGCTTCTGGTTCGCCAATTACGCCACCAAGCCTTGCCAACCCTCAGGATCCACTGGGAATCAATGTTAGCCCTCCCCCTGCAGCCACAATGAAATCGGTGGTAGTTATTCCAAGCCATCAATCTGGCCATCAATCTATACAGCCAACAGTACGGCGAGATTCTGAAAAAGGCCCGTCGACTGCTTTCAGTAGATATCCATCAAATGGGCATTCCAACCACAAGTCGACCACTGGCTCTGGACGGCGTCACAGGTCAAGATCACCTGCACGTCACCCCTGGCTATCAGGCTAGCTGGGGTAACCGACGTTACCACCCCTATCAATCAAAGTCACAGGAAAGTCAGCAGAAAATTTCATCCCCGTCCTTCCAAACTCAATCCTATCACGGTCTGCCACATCCGTCACCTGTCCTTCCGGGGAAGCCAAAGCCATTGCTACCACATCCTTTTCATGTTCGACCTCCACAATCCCTCCCGAAGCGTACCATCTTGCAGGCTGAGCAACCACCGCATGCTGCTCCGTCTGGCCCAGTCCAAACTACCCTGAGATCCAACAGCATCGCGATATGGGAAACCGCCATCAGTGGATATACAAAACCGACAGCGGCGGAATTTCAAATCGGTCTGCCACCAGACCAAAATGCAAAATTTCTTCCAGGAAAAGATCCTCAGGGCTATCCCCTACCACCCCCGCAAAATATTCGTCACCGCAAGGCCCTAACGCACGAGGCCATCCTTCATCAGGTAGCCAAATTAATCCTATATGGCCTTGACTATCCTGATGGCGGCAAGCCATACGTCATCAAAGGCCTACGGCTGTTGGGCTCCCTGGTCTACGATTTTCGGCGGGACCAGAAATACTATAGCCAACAGCGTGATGGCCAATCCACCAGCCAGCCATCGACATCCACCCACCACATCGATCCTCGCCTGTCTTAAGAAATGTGGTCATTTCTTCCGACGGTGGAGAGATCTTGTAAGAAAGGACGGATGAACGGTACATGTCGACATGGATAATTAATAAAAATTAAATAAAAATACTAATTCAGTTATTCGGATAACTGAATTAGTATTTTTCATTTACCAGTTTCTTTCTATTGTTAATGAATGTATTAACACCATGCAAGTTATTCGTTAGTTTCTTTGTTTCTTCGCTGTATCACATGACATATGTATGTATTGTTGTTACATAACTAACATTATACAAGCTTAATCAGTTGTATGTTTTTAAAAACCACAGTACGTAATGTAACTATTGACATAAATAACATTGACACAAATTATGTAAAAACGTGCTGTCGGGGGCCCTCAGGTGACTGGCGAACTATTAAACTCTCCTTCTTAGAGGGATTTAGTAGTTCGTCATGACCCCTGAGGACCCATGACAGTTATATATTTGTAATAGTGACCAAATTACGTGCATACTCTCTTTTGTATATAACTTGGAAACATCATAAAATTACAACCCCATAAATTCTACTAACCCACTTTCTACTCTCAACTCCCCTTTACTCTATCACTCATAATTACCCCTTCAGGGGTCCAAGTTGTATATAAAAGGGACGATCAATTGTGTTGTGGGGCAGTCTGAAGAATAAAGCATATTTTTACCAGTCGTCTTGCTGTCTAGCCATTCAAACTAATCTTTCTATTCGCACTAATACTCAGACTAACTACTCATTCAACGTTGATTCAACCAAGACAATACATATATATATATTGGTATTAAACTTAATTCTACAGCCCAGAGCTGTATCGCCTAACTAACGATTGTGTAAACATCCTAAACGGTTACATTTCGATCGGGCTTCATTTTTGAAAATGGCAGCAAAAATTCGGGTTTTGATTTTTTATTAACCTCGTATATATTAATGCACATTATTGCACCTTGTTTTGGCTGTTGTTTTTAGAGTGGAAGGAGATAGTGACGTTAAATTATTGGAAATGAAAAAACAGTTGAATCAGTTGGAGATGCAGGTGAAGTCTTTGGAAAAGCAGCTTCAACTATCTGATCGAAAGTACGTATCATCGTGTTGCATGGTATTTTTTAGGGATTTTTGGCGTATTTTGCATGGTGAAACACAAAAAGTTCTCAAAAATGCCAGGATTTGAGATATAAATAGCCATTTTTACGAAAAAATCTCCGGGGAAGCCGGAAAATTTTTGAAAATTTGACCATTTTTGGAAAAAATGTAGATCTCATTAAGGGGGCAGACCAAAATCCCGGGGGGGGGCGATTTCGGGCCCCCCGCCCCCCCCCCCCTGTAAAATACTTTGGTGTGTGCTGTGTATATTGTAAGAGCAAGATTTAAATTATAAATAGATAAATCGATTAAATTTATTTATGCAACAAAATGTGGATATTTGCGAAGGATACAAGGCTTTAATGATACTGAAGTAAAGAAAAATAATGTCATGCAATCGGCAAAGCTTTAGTCTGCTACAGTAGAAAACCATTAGTCGCGATGATCTATATATTTTATCCAGATAAACCACAGGGACTCGTTTTGCTCCATTTAAAATTTTGAATTTAAAGTTTTGATTTTAAAATTTTAAAACGCTCCTTCGTGATTGCGTTGCAGGCGTTTCTAATTATTTCATTATAAAATTGGTGTTCCTTAAGTGCAGTGTTTTTTTCAAAATCGGATTTCATCAAATTTTTTTCACGTTTTTTCAAATTTTCTGAACGTCATTTTTATTTGTCCAACGTCAATTTTTTTCAATTTTTTACAGTTTTGTTTTGATTTTAGGCTGTATTCATAATTTTGGTTGAATTTTTATCCTGTTAGCGTGTCTTACTGTATATTTCATTATTTTCCTAGAGTACGTATTCAAACTTACAAATATCAGGTGTCTATGTGTCATGGCTTAGAGCATTATACGTATACCAGCGATGAGATAACCCCAGCTTAATTTGGGGGGTCTGGGGAGCAGAGCCCCCATAAGTTGAAGGAATTTTTTCTGTTGAGATGAAATCTTTCTTCAGATCCTTAAATTTTTCATTCTGAAGAAACAAGAAAATTTTTAAAAATTTACACGTTTTAGGGGAAAATAAGTATTTTCTGTTAAAATCGGACGATATTTTAAGCTTACGAACGCGAAACTTTTGCCTTTTTCGTTTTCTTGTTTACTTTTTCTTACGCCATATCGCGACGACGGGGACGCCCCCAGATCCCTAGCAGTTTATAGCTTTATGCAACAAAAGTGCTTCAGCATTACTTGATTACACCTCCTGGTATATAAATTATCATTCCATTCCAAAAAATCGAAAGGAAAGTTTTCAAGAAATTCTGTGAAAATGCTATGAGAAACTTGCATCAAAAATGAAATTGAATGATGTAGCGTGAAGTCTTATAGTCCATGACTTTGTATAATATTGATTGACTACTCAAACATCGTCGAAGCTTAACATAAATTGCAAAGACTATATTGCAGGGGTTTAGGGTCTAACCGCCAATCTAAAATTTTTTTGAAAAATCACTGCATAATGAAAACTTTGAATTCTTGTTAAATTTGAGTGTCACTTCCACATTTTGGCATCGTCATTCTTTCGTCATTTTTATTTTGGCGTCGTCAAAACTATTGTTCATTTCTGCAAACGACGCTATTTTTGACCAAAAAACCTAGGTTAAGTGACATTTATGCATTTATTGTATACTAAGGACTTTATTTTGTTTTATATCAAGTTATTGCATACTGTCATTTATACATGTACGATTAATGCTCCATTTTAGATACGACGGCAAGTATCCGGAAACCAAAGACCTTAATTACAAGGACAGACTGCGAATATTGGTATACATATAATATGCGACCAGCAATAGTAATTGTAATTTAAACTATATTTGCCTGAATGTTTTTCAATAATTCAAGAATGTACACCTATTTATTTTTTCCCAGAGATGCACTGGAGTTTTTGTGTTTGTGGGGAGGGTGTAGCGTGATAATTCTAGCGTGCGGATCCTATATCTTTAGTCTTGTGTTCTTTTGCATAAGATACTTTCTGTCTGTTTGCACTCTTTGTTAAATCGAATTCCTGCTTTGCTGGTTTTTAGGTTACTGGCGGTGCAGGCTTTGTGGGATCTCATTTGGTTGATGCCTTAATGATAGCAGGTCATGAAGTTATTGCTTTGGACAATTTCTTTACTGGGCGCCGTCGTAATGTGGAACATTGGATTGGTCATCCAAACTTTGAACTTGTACATCACGATGTGGTGAATCCTGTATATTTTGAAGGTATTGGTGATACAGCTTGTGAAGCGAATTTATCTAATTGTTTCTATGTTGGTGTGCTGTTTGCAGCATTTACAGCAATTAGCTTTTATTCCTTATGTGCTATAACCCTAAAGATTTGACCACGTTATAATGGGCGGATAAGTGCGAACAGTGGGAACGAGTGGGGAAGGACTTCGAAATTAGAATTGTGATAAGTAAAGGAAAGTCGTAAAAATTTTCTTATTATTTTCTCTCCAAGTCTTTCCCGAAAGATAAATTGGCTTTGTCCTTGCGGGTAGTTAAGAAAATATTTTGTAGGGAGGGCCCGTCTTTCGAAAATAACAGGTACCTGAACGGGAGGTCAAATTTCACTGACCTTGTGGAACCTAATTTGGATACCCCTGGTGAGAGCGATTTTTCCTAAGCTTACTTTTGAAAGCTATTTTTTACCGATTTTGTCGTTTTTTTAGCAAAAAAATTTTTAGCGGATATTTTTTAGCAACATAGCGATTTTAAGTAAAAAATTCCGGCGAAGCTGAGGGGAAAATTCCCCCCTCCTCTTGTCCACCTGTGATAGATATATACTTATAAAGGCCATCTCTCCTCAAATATCCATTGTTGTTGTCTTTGTTCCTGGATCATCTGGTTAGGCACCAATATGATGGAGCGGGCTAGAGCCGCCCCACACCCCGAAGGAAGTCTACCACTGATACTGGGGCCTCCGTGAGGATCGAGAGGGATGGGTTGATCCCCGGGTGCCTGACCCGGGAGGGAGTGTGCGCAGAACAGTCGAGTAGTAGGTGCTGGAGGTCTTCAGATTCATGCCCATAATCCGGACATCTGGGACTGTCCGCCATTCCAATTCTATGGCGGAACGCTCCAAGGAGAGTGCAATACCCGTTGCTTCGTAACTGGGCCAGCACAGTTCGTTCCTGTTTGGACAAGCCGCTTTCCAGGGAGGAGTTGGGTGCAGATCCGTTGGCGTCGATGCCAAGAGGGTCGGAATTCAGGCGCTACTGTCTGGTTTTTTCTCTGAAATGCCGTTTGATCACGGCCTTAGCAGTCGCAAAGTCAACGTAGGCCACATGCTGGTCCAGATTTCGAGATGCCGCCTCTGCGGCTTCATCAGGCGCCTCGTTTCCGGCTACACCGATATGGGCGCAGGGATCCACTGGAAGGATATGTGGCAACCCAGGCTGGAAAGTTCCATCAGTTTCCCCCCAGATATTGTCCAGCAATGCCGAGCCACGGCAGAGGTTTGCGGTCGACAATTTGGCTATGCTTGATTGGGAGTCTGCGCAGATCCGGATCTCTTTCCAGTTGGGATGGCGATTCCGGAGAGCCCAGACTAATCCTGCATCAGTAGCTACAAGTTCAACCTTGTAGCTAGAGCAGACACGCCCGGCAGGGCTCAGGATTCGTTCTAATTCTTCACCATTCGGCGCCGTGACTACAGCTGAGGATCCCCCGTTGTAGATACCGGATTCTGCTGAGCCATCAGTCCATATTATAGTGTTGGCCGGCGGGAGGTGATTAAGTGTCTCCTTCACTTGTTTCTGGGTCGTGACTCGCTTTTCTGGGGGTGAGGGTCCTCAGTGTAGAGTAGAAGGTGGCGTTGGCGGCTGTTCAAGGCGGGTGGCTAGGCAGTTTCAGATTTTGTCGTTGGCACACATTCAGACCAGTCGTTTCGCTGGTATTGCTTCCGATCAGACGCCAGGATTTCTGGGATTTCAGCCTCTGTTGTACTTGAGCCTCCGCGAGGCCCGTCTGGGGTTACTTTCTGTCAGCCGGAGAGATTTTTCATAGACACAGGCAGACAGTTCCTCTGCTCGCTGTCGCAGCGGTGGCAGGTTTGCTTCGGTTCTGACCAAGTCGGCTGGTGATCCGGCATAGTATCCGATAATTACCCTGGCCGCCGAGTTTTGGATGGTTTCTAGCTTAGCCACGGTGCTATCCGACGCAGAGGGATACCAGGCAGGCAGAGCATATTCGATGGTTGATGTGATGTAGGCAATGTACATCAGGCGGAGATTACCTTTGGAGGGACTCCACGATCTTCCCGCTACTGCGCTGAGTGTGGCAATTCTTTTCCGGCAGCGGGTTTTCTGATTATTTACGTGAGGGGCAAATGACTGATTCCAGTCCAGCGTTACCCCCCTGGATTGATGGATTCGAATCATAGGGGACTGGACTACCACAGATGGAGAGGCTGGGCTGATTGGTTGGCTTGTTTGTTGCGGGTAGAGAAAATGCAGCATTGGCATTTTTCAACATTTGTGACTGCTTCATTTTCTTTCGCCCACGCCGTGATGGAGTCCAGGGCTTCCGGAACTTTCACTTCGGCTGTCCTGATGTCTGGATCGGAGCACCATACCGCCACGTCGTCTGCATAGATGCTGCCTTCGACTTCCTCAGGGAGCTGCCGTAGTATGTCGTCGATGAACAAGAGGAAGAGAAGTGGAGACAGGACAGCCCTGTGGGACACCTTGATGGAAGATTCTGGGCATGCTGAATGACTGATTCACGCGGACCCGGCCTTTTCTGTGGGTGAGGAAGGACTTGATCCATTTCACCATCAGGTGAGGGACTCCTTTCTGGATGAGCTTCCACAGGATCCTTTCCCTTATAGCCATGTCAAAGGCTCTTGAAAAGTCAATCATGGCCAAAAACGTCCGTTTGGCGGGGGGGTCGCTTCTGAAATCCATCCACCGCAGACTGAGTGAGCCTGCAGATGTCGTCTTCTGTGGATCTCAGCTGCAGGGTATTTTTAGGGATTTTTTCGGGGGGGGGCTTTCCGGGGTGCTCCCCACGGGCCCCGGGGGAAGACATTTTCGGGGGAGGGGGAGAATTTTTTGCAAAAATGAGCCAAAAATGGTATTTTTGGCGTATTTTGCATGGTGAAACGCAAAAAGTTCTCAAAAATGCCAGGATTTAAGCTAAAAATACCTGTTTTTACGAAGAATCTCCGGCGAAGGCGGAAAATTTTTTAAAATTGGCCTATTTTTGGCAAACATTTGAGCCTCCAAAAACTCCCGGGGGGGAGCAAAAATCTCGGGGTGGGGCGATTTCGGGAAGGAAGGCATTTTCGGGGGGAGGTCAATTTCGGGGGGGGCCGCCCCCCCTGTAAAAAATACCCTGCTCAGCTGGCGGTAGCCAGCCTGGACGGGGGTCAACTTCTGATGAATGATGATGTTCTAGCCACCACTGAAGTCTGATTTGACCATACCTTCCAGCAGTTTTCCCA